>JAEIIG010033382.1:0-14287 GCA_018904695.1 Drosophila parvula | reverse complement strand
GGTTGTGGGTCGGGGTTTTGGTCGCTGGGTAGGTGCAGGGGATGGATGCGAACTAGTTGTGGGGTCAAAGCTAGGGTCTGCTTATTTATGGCGCAACCACTGTTGATGTTCTGTTAAATGTCCACAATGACACATTGAGGACATCCCCTATTTGTACTAAAGTACACGCCCGACATGGAGGCACATTAGCGGGGTGTTGCGATTCCTTCGTGGATGTGTCCAAGCACAGGAATCCGTTGCCGAAATCAGATTGTAATCCAAGCTCGTCAATAGATGACTATAAACAATTACTGTATGGTAAGGACACTTTGAACAAGTGAGAGATTTTTGCTCTTGTATTTATATATATATAATATAAATTTGATTCATATTACAACCTCCCATAAGGAACTGGAAGGTTATATACAGGTAATTATCGACGGGAAGCTCAGAACGATCAGCAATATTGCCAAGGATACCAATCACGTTGCTAAACTTCCTCAGACCAACATTAAAGATACTGGCAACACTTTTAGAGCAGTGATCTGCACGGTCCTATTACGAGGCAGCAACTCTCTCTGCTTGCCCTCTGCCAGCACATGCACATATGAACGACTTCGGCAAAGGTCTTCGGGCACGCTCTCGGGTAGTTAAAGCACATCAGAAGTGCTGTTTAAATGTCACATTGTCGCTAAATCTAGCCTATTTTAGCGTTAAATAGCTATTAGCAATACCATATTACATAACATTAAAGGTTTTTTCTCATCTCTAACGACCTTATTCGATTTCTTGTACAAACAAATGCAACGGCATGTGTCTTTAATGATGCGAACCAGTGAAAATTATAGTAGGTAATGTAATTACAAAACATTTAAGGAAAACTGATTTTCTTTATACCCTACAAGAATATACCCATTTATTCCGATAGTTTCCATATCAGCTATTTAAAATAGTATTCCGACTTAAATTAAATTTAATAACTGTTGTAAACATACAAATTAAGAATATATGAAGTTTTATTTAGATATCTTTACAAATAGCGATTGTTTCTATGGCATCTATATGATATATTATATGTCTGATTTCAGCCGATTCGTTCTAAATACTGCTTTCCAAAAATAATAAGACTATGCTGAACTTTTCAGCCCGATAGCTTAAAAACTGAGGAGTAGTTTTCCTAGAAACCGAAGGACAGACGGACATGACTAGATCGACTCGGCTGGTGTTGCTTATAAGGATTATATATACTTTATATGGGGGTCGAAAATAGACTTTCACTGCTTTGCTTATAATAATATTATATATGATTTGATATATGATCATTATATGTTATAATGATGTCATATAATGACAAAATTATAATAACCTCTGCAGATTTCAAGTATTAAATGAAAATAAAACCTTAATTATTTACTCTGTTGTCTATTCGCACTTAGCTGTAGCTCAGGTAATATACTTGGATAGATAGGTAGGTGATTATAATCAGCAATAAAATAACCTAGAATAAAAAATGTAAACAAACCCATAGGGGCACCCAAACAGCTGTGCTTAAGTGAGGTGATAACACTTGACCACAAGTAACGGCGGGGGTGTGGTGTCTACTAAATTCTTATCACTATCCCTGACTCCTACGTCACATCTCCCCACTCTCCCAAGTGCTATTGACTGATAACATCGAACTTATAGGTCCCGTACTGGATTGCCTGAATTGTTCGAATCAGTTACAAGTTGGCATTCCGAGCGGAAGGTTCTTTAACGGCACATTCGGGACATAAAAAGAAGCAACAAAAAAATGGCCAATGATAACTTGACGGCAGTGCTTTATGGCATTGAGGATATGCGTTTGGTAAGTGGGCAAAAGGGATTAAGC
The DNA here is from genome assembly GCA_018904695.1 of Drosophila parvula. NCBI lineage: Eukaryota > Metazoa > Arthropoda > Insecta > Diptera > Drosophilidae > Drosophila > Drosophila parvula. The sequence goes on along the minus strand of JAEIIG010033382.1, from coordinate 12,438 downwards.
GGCACGGATTATAATTCAGCAACTGAAATCTTGTCAATAGGAACAACGTCCCATACCGGAAATAGCCGACGATGGTAAGCAAAAAAGTGGATTTAAAAAAGCTAAAATATTTATACCTGCTTTTGTTAGTTTAAAAGGGTTTTTTAAGCTCGAAATAAATTAACACAAATTTCAAGAAGGTCAAATATATTTGTTCATTAAAAATATATTAGAATCTTAAATTATTTGAATATTTATTGAGAAGGTTGCCCGCATTTTGATGTAGTTCCTTATCAATTAAATAACCTAGCGCCTCGTTTCAAGGTCAAATTTACATGACCTTATCATTTACTGATAGGAAATGAAAGCAACTCATACATTCCACTCGAATGGGTGGAAAAATGCTTTAATTCCATTTTAAATTATATTTTTAAAGAAGCAACAGATTATTCAATTAAAGGGTTTATTCAATTTCCTCACGTGTAGAGGTTCTCCTGGCCATGGACAGTGTTGGTATCTGCGGATCTGATGTCCACTACCTGGCTCATGGACGTATTGGCGATTTTGTGCTCACCAAGCCCATGGTGATTGGCCACGAGTCCGCCGGAGTGGTTGCCAAGCTGGGAAAGAATGTGACAACCCTGAAGGTGGGCGACCGTGTGGCCATTGAGCCGGGAGTGCCATGCCGCTACTGCGATCACTGCAAGGGCGGCCAGTACAACCTGTGCCCCGGCATGGTCTTCTGCGCCACGCCCCCCTACGACGGCAACCTCACCCGCTACTACAAGCATGCGGCAGACTTTTGCTTCAAGCTCCCCGATCACGTCTCCATGGAGGAGGGCGCCCTGCTGGAGCCGCTGTCAGTGGGTGTCCACGCCTGCCGGCGTGCGGGCGTCACCCTGGGCTCCAAGGTGCTCATCCTGGGAGCGGGACCCATTGGCCTGGTCACTCTGCTGGTGAGTAATTACTGGCGGGAACATCACAATAGAGTTGGTTATAATAATATTAATCAATTATAATTTTAATAATGTCTGAAATAGATACAAGACTTAAAGATATAATACATTTATCAAGATTTTAAACATCCTAGGAGTTCTTATTTAAAGTGGGTACTAGATGTTAGTAGATTTTTAAGTAGCATTTGTATATTTTCTTAAGCTTAAGCTAACCTTACATCTACTATAATCGATTTCAATAAATTGCCATTAAGGGTAGCTAACAAACTGTGTCTTTGCAGGCGGCTCAATCCATGGGTGCCTCTGAGATCCTAATTACAGACCTGCTGCAGCAGCGCCTGGATGTGGCCAAGGAGCTGGGCGCCACCCACACGCTCCTGCTGAAACGTGATCAAACTGCCGAGGAGACAGCGGAAATAGTCCGGAAGACGATGAGCGGCGAGCCGGACAAGTCCATCGATTGCTGTGGGGCGGAGAGCAGTGCCCGATTGGCCATCTTCGTAAGTGATCCTCTAGGATCTTGGCAACTGACAAAACACTAACTCCGTAACCTTCTTGCAGGCAACTCGGTCTGGTGGAGTCGTGGTGGTGGTGGGCATGGGAGCCCCTGAAGTCAAGTTGCCTCTGATCAACGCCCTAGCCCGCGAAGTGGATGTCCGAGGAGTGTTCCGCTATTGCAACGAGTAAGAAACAGTCTCATTTTTGTTGAGGAACACAGCTTATAGGATATTATTCTTATAGCTACGCTGCTGCCCTGGCCTTGGTGGCATCTGGAAAGGTGAATGTGAAGCGACTGGTTACCCACCACTTCGACATCAAGGAGACGGCCAAGGCCTTCGAAACATCACGAAAGGGACTGGGAGGTGCCATCAAGGTGATGATCCATGTGCAGCCAAGGAACACCAACAATCCTGTCAAATTTTGAATATATAGTACTAACTTTTAAAGTGAACAAATATAGCCTCGAAAACCCAGTTACCTTCTCAGCATAAATCAGGGCAGCACAGTCTTGGCCATGCCCAAAATCTAACATTTCGACTCGTAGTTTCTCCGATAAGCCAAATTTACTGTTTCTATAAGTTCCGCTGGTTCGACCTCTCCTGATCACAGTTAAGATGGCCGGCATCGTGTTCGAGAGCATCGCGTCCTGCCGCCGAGCTGCCTACTGCCTTCGTTTTATGCGCGTATCCTACCGCCCGCTAGCCCTTTGTCCAGCCCCTCATTTTCGGAACCGGAACTACACCAGCTCTAGTGGTTCCGGCGATGAGAAAGACAGGGATCGGCAGCACCAGTTGACGCCCATTCAGGTGGGCGAGAAGCCTGGCAAGGGTTCTAGCGGCTTGGAGGTGACAGCTGCGCCGCCCGACCCCAAAGATGTACCTGGAAAGAAGGAGGTGCCCTACGAGATCAATCCGGAGATACCCCTGGGCCCTCAGCCGAGTCACAATCAGCCAAAGCCCTTGGAGGTGAAGCCATCTAGTCCACAGACTATCATTTGCACCTCTTCGCCATCCGAAAATAAAGTCCTCGAGGCGGCAAAGGATACTATAGGTAAGAAATGCTGGAAAATTGCTAGGTTTTGTCAAGTCCTTAGCCCGATTTCCCATAGAATCGGAACCCTTACCAAACGAGACTTCAACAAAGACTGGACTCAAGTCTAATGAGTCTTCTTTGCATTCAATTGAATCTGAGCTTCACTCCCAGCCTGGAAACGACACCAGGAATCAAGATGTTTCTCCTAGCAAGAGCTCTTCGTCAAATGACCCTAAAACTATGGTCACTCCATTTCTAACCGAATCCAAGGACGATCAGAATAGTAACCTTTCGCATTTAACCAAAGAGGATTTCAAAACTGAGAATATGGAATCAGCTCCGAGCAATGATCTCCACGTTCAGCCCCATTCAAGGAAAGCGGATGACTTCTCCGAACAAAGCTCTCGGCCAGAGGGCAAGACAATCGATTCAGGGTGCTGTGAGGGTTCCAGTTTTGATTTGCCTGGGGAAGACAAGATCGCTAAGCAACTGTCGGATGTCGATTCGTGCATCTACAGCAGTGCCAAAGACGGATATGGCAGTCAATATGGTGAGATGTCAAATAAATATCAGAAAAAAATGGGATCGGAATCAGTAGATACGAACAAGACAGTGGACGATGAGGTAATTGATCAGTGGGTAGACAAATTCAAACGATTTTACATTGCGGAAAAGGCTGCTTTTGGTCTCGACAACGAACCCGAAGCCAGTGCCTCCATTGATGAGAAAGATCGCACAAGTTCATCATCAGTCGCCAATGATAAAAAGGATGAAAAGCCCTTGCCGACTATGGTAAAGGTAAACGATGTGTGGGTTTCTAGGGACAGTGAGACTGCAGAGACCCCCTCTGAAACAGGTTTATCCAAGACTACGACTGATAAGGGTAATTCTGAAGAAACCTTGCCACTGAAAATATCCGCTGCCGATGAGCAAGACCCAATAATTCCATTATCTGCCTCCAATAATGAAATGGATGAAAAACCGTTGGTTAATGAAAACAATATGTGGCTTCTTAAGAAACACGACAATGCAGAGACAGTATCATCCCCTTCTGAAACATCTACGACTGATAAAATCAGCCCTGAACGAACCCTGTCACTGAATATAGTGGCCACAGACCTCGGACAGTCGGGGAAAGAGTTACTTAGCTCCGACATCGAGTCTGTTAAGGATGCTAATCCCGATGCTCGCAAAGACTCCACTAAGCCTAATGAGCCTATACTCGGCCAGACCCCAGCAGTAAACAAATCTGAAGGACCAGTTTCCGAATCGGCTGCAGACGACTCAAAGGAAAGGACCCCGGAAACCACGACTATGTTTGACTCAAATTCAGACTTGAAGTTAAACGAGGAGATTAATACAATAGACTCACTAGAAAGGACCGCGGAAACCACGAGTATGTTTGATTCAAATTCCGACTCGAAGGTGAACGAGGAGATTAATATAATAGACTCAAAAGAAAGGACCGCGGAAACCACGAGTATGTTTGACTCAAGTTCCGACTCGATTGTAAACGAGGAGATTAATTTAATAGACTCAAAAGATAGGACCGAGGAAACCACGGCTATGTTTGATTCAAATTCCGACTCAAAGGTAAACGAGGAGAATAATACAATAGACTCAAAAGAAAGCTCCAAGGAAACCACGACTATGTTTGACTCAAATTCCGACTCGATGGTAAACGAGGAGATTAATTTAATAGACTCAAAAGAAAGGACCGCGGAAACCACGGCTATGTTTGACTCAACTTCTGACTCGATGGTAAACGAGGAGATTAATACAATAGACTCAAAAGAAAGCTCCAAGGAAACCACGACTATGTTTGATTCAAATTCCGACTTTAAGGTAAACGAGGAGACCGCGGAAACCACGACTATGTTTGACTCAAATTCCGACTCGATGGTTAACGAGGAGATTAATACAATAGACTCAAAGGAAAGGACCACTGAAACCACGAGTATGTTTGACTCAAGTTCCGACTCGATTGTAAAAGAGGAGATTAATTTAATAGACTCAAAAGAAAGGACCGAGGAAACCACGACTATGTTTGACTCAAATTCCGACTCAAAGGTAAACGAGGAGACCGCGGAAACCACGGCTATGTTTGACTCCAATTCCGACTCGATGGTAAACGAGGAGATTAACACAATAGGTCAGGAAAAGTCTGCAAGCCAAACCACAGAGGAAATCGTTGCAATGTTTAAGAACGATGACTATGATGACCTAAATAAGACCGAAGAGGGCAGGGCCGACGACTTTTTTGATACCTTAGATAGATTGAGTCTCATCGAGGAATATGAGAGTAGTGTGCCAGAGTCCACTAAGGGTAGTCAGTCGGAAATTCTGGCCATGTCTGAATCGGAATTCGAAGATAAATATGATTCCGACGATTACTTTTTAAAGTCAACTGAAAATGTAACCGACGATTCAACTGACGAATTAACTGAGGTAAAATCAATCATCACGCAGAAGGATACAATATCACAAGAAATGAAGGATGATTCCGAAAAAGAAGACAATTTCGACAAACTGAATGACTGGGACTTTTTCTCAAAGAAAACTGAATTAGCAGAATCGATGAACACACAAGAGGATGAAAAATCTGAAGAAATCAACGACGACATAAATACCTTTGATTCCACCATAAAAGGCGATAAAATAGAAACGATAAACGACGACATCATCAGCAAGCCAGTCGGTCAGGACAAGGCATTTAATGAAAATAACTTTGATTTGGCTGAAAAGGTTGCATCCTTCATCAAGGCTTCCAAAGAACTAGATGATTCCGAAGAAAAACAAATTAAAAATGAAACTGAGCAGAATATAAAACCTGCAACGGATGAAACTAAAACTGTATTAACGAAGGTTAATGAAAATACATCAGATGGGGGAACACCGGTGAGAAAGGAGAAGCCAATACTAGATGACGGCGAGCTGTCCGTAAAGTTTCTGGACAAAGCTTCGACGGAAGTCAAGCCGTCAGAGGCGGTCAAGCCGTTAGCGGACCCGACGGAAACATCAGCCGGAAAGGGTTTCCTCGAAAAATTCTTTGACAAGATCTTTGGCATTAGGGAAGGCAAGCGCAAGATGTCCACCTACTCGGTTCAACGACAGCTGAGTTCCTGCTGTACTTACCCAGTACCTCTGAGACCTTCCACAAGTGCAGCCAAGGTCTTTAGGCAGGAAAGTCCTGTCCGAACCTTGGCCAGGAGGGGATCGGTCAGCGAGTTAATATGTGAAATCCACGAGAAAAGAGAGCTTAAGCCCGAGCATGATGATTCAGTAAAAATGCGCTTGCAGGAACCGGTTCTGCAGCCGCCCGCTATCGAGCTCTTCGCCAAGGATACCAAGGATCTTACGGAAATAAAAGGTGGCTCGCCCATCTGCAAAACGCCGAAATCGCCCCGCGAGCTCATGCGGGAGAAGAAGAATAGCAGGAAGATCAAGATCCTTGGGGGATCCGAAGAGTGTGCCAAGAAGATGAAGCAACTCAAGAAGCTAACCGAGGACTCTGAGAACGACTGCGACAGGGATCACTTCAGCATATCGCACTTTTTCCGCCAGCTCCGGGTAAGTTTGTTTGGTCATGATGCTATTTGGGTGACTGAACTGAACCCCATTGACGTAGGTACTATACGTCCGTCTGCTTAAAGATCCGTCATTGTCAGCCATTCTCATAGACACTTCTCCTCATATTTTAAGACTAATTAATTGAGTTACTTTTATGACAAGAAAGCGTCCGAGAATATAATATAGTTTAGGAAACTGATTTTTTTAATACTAAGATCTATACCAGAATATCTAGGGAATAGTCTAAAAAATATTCAGAAAAACTTGATTTTGATTCCGTATAATCCATACCGCATAGTCCGAGTACTCGTTTATAGAGAACCCATTTCTTTAGCTGAGTTTTGGGGGCAAATAGAACGGAAACTAACAGGGCACTATGTGTATTATCAGAGACCTGTTTGAATGTCATATCGAGGTGATTGACGCCCAGCTAACTATAGTCTATAGATTAGCTCCATTTCGCACGACATAGTACAAAAAAAAAAAAACGGAGAATTTCTCAGCGTCAATTAAAATTTTATACCACCCCGGGCCCTGATAAGGTGTCACAAATCAGCGTCGGCTTTACTTTGATAGTATACGCCGTCTAGCGCCTACGCAGCGGGGCAATGAGTTTGTTCTGAACCGACTTTAGGTTGTTTGTAGGTCAAGACCGAATTCTCTAACCAATGGATCTCCCAGCGCTCTATATTTCCAGATGCAAGGAACAGCTCTACTTAATTGGACTTTTGTAAGATATGGAGGGGTCGCCTATGGAATTAAACTCAAGAATGCGGTCAATATGATGCCACCGGTCTTGCACTTGCATATATTAATGCGGAATTTTTACATGCTAAAGAAAATTTATGTTAAGGATCTCTATAAATTGGTTATTTTACCGAATTAAAAAGGGTTCAATAAAAAATATAAAATGTGTGCTTACTACAGTATGCGGGCGTGACTTGGTACATTTTCCTTTTGAATAAAAGTTCCGGCCTTCCAATAATTGTCCGAGGTCTCCTATCAGTAGGCCTTATCAGTACGTGAAGCCTTTAAGGAGAAAGGGTTGTTTTAATCTGGACTTAAATCTTTAACTATCATGTAATTGGATGGTAGTGGTATGCTACTTTAATAATTTTGAACAACAATTAATATTGTGTAATCGGGATGCAGATGTTTGTATACCCTTGCGTCCTGTAAATTGAATTATTTCGGTATTTTGAAAATACGCCAATCGATGACCGATCATACTTATGGCAAATAATATAGCCATAAATTTTTTATAAAATTAAAAACACATTTTAAAAATAGTTTATCGTAATATATGGAAATATTATGAATAACACGATTTACCGTGCGCTGCTTTAAAATTACTCTTTAAATTCAATGCTTTAAATTTATGGTTCATTATTTGTTAAAAAACTTCTTATTATACATTTGTTAGTAATCGTGTCTTCAATATTCGACAAGAGTTGTTTCGTTAAGATATGATTTTATTAAAATCTTATTGATTGTTAAAATGTTTCTATTTTAAATTAAATATGATCAACTAATCACGCCTTCGTCGCAATGACTTACCCACCCAGCGACCGACTTGAAGGACTCGCAACCAGAATGCAGTCTTATTATACTGTTAGTTAAATTATAATGTTAAGATTCGTAAACTTATTGTTAGTCTCAAAATGAAAAGAAGCTTCAATAAATAAAAGCAAAGTATAAATAAAAAAAAATAATAAATAAATAAATATATTAACTTTTGTTTGATTATTTTAATGTGAATATGTCTGCATATACTCGTACAACTCGAGTTATGTATTTATATGGAATTTATTTGAATACAAATTTTGACCGATAATTTCACGATATCGTTCGTGAAAGCGAATTTTGCAAGACATGTGTATTTACCAAAAGATGACCAATCTCAAGGGCTATACTCCCCCGAGGGACTCTCAAAATCGTTTTGAGTATCTTTATAGCCTCTTCCCACAGAGATCCATCCACTATCCTATGAGAGGACTACTATCCAATTTCTCAGTTAGTCCGAATTTCTTTGACTTTTTTATGCGATAGTTAGGTGATGTTTTTTCAGTGCAACTCTGAATTCTTCCACTTGCCAGTGAAATTACACCATTCAGTCTGAAAACTTAAGCATTGAGGACAAGGATCAATTGTAAATATGGAAGCTGCCAATATGATTTAAAAAAGGTGAAGTTTTGAGGCGGAAATAGCTTTTTCTTTTTATTGGGAAATTAAAAAAAAAAAGTGACAAATACATAGTCTGGGATAACACAGAGCTCTACGAATTAGTACAAAAATGAAAATTGGTTTATTCTAAATCGGATTATATTTCTTAATCAAAGGGCTGAACAAAATCACAATTATTTAATCTGTTAAACTAATAAAAAAAGAAAAAGTGAAATTTCCACCGCTCCGAACAAGAGTCGATATCGCCTGCAAATCGATATTTTATTATTTTTTATTTATTTTATCGCACTGAGCTACACAATAGCATTGCCTTAATATTAGGCTTACTATTTCTAAATAGTTAAATAGTTAAATTCCTTAAATAGTATGAATATCTTTTTTCTGCGTGTAGTTGCCTTGCGCACACTGACTGTGCTTATCGTCACTACGTGGACGGCCGTCCACAGTGAAACCCTTGCAGATTATTATAATTTTCACCAAAACACAGTAATTTGAGATAGAGTTGTATTTGCGCAAAATCGATAGCGATAGTCCTAACATAGCAATAATATCTAGATGAAAACTTGAAATTGTATTTTTTTATGTTAAATCAAGCAAAATAAATAATAATTTTTGCTATTTTAATAATTATATATATACCAGTTAATTCTAAAAATTCGTCAGAACAGTATTATATTCATAATTAAAAAAATCGTTATATGGAAATTTGGTTATGTTTTATATTATTTTCCTCGTGATACCAACTTTATCATCCTTATTTAAAAATAATGTGGCATGATATAAAATACATGTTCATAGAATGAACAAAATCTTAAATATTTGATAATAATATGAAATATTGAATGGGAAATCAAAGTAAAATATTATATAACCTTTCTAAGCAAAAATCTGAAATGTAGACCAATTTGCCTATCAGTGAACAGATAAATGTGAAAAGTTTATATTCTTCCATTGTTTTTCAACATATACGCACAAACCCGGGCATATACTTTTTTAAACGATTTTATAATGTTTAAAAATTTAATCAAACTCGAATTATTATATCATACTGCAGTCATAAAAGAATCCCTTAATTTAAACAAGGGCCTAGGAAAATCTATGAAGTTCAATGTTTTTAACTATAAATGTTTTATATCTTTACTGTTATGTTTTTTTTTTTCATTTGACTGAAACGAAGTTATTCTCATTGATCCATTTGCAAACTGCAAGGATATACAACTTCGGTTATCTTTGGTTTTTACAGCCTTTGCAGTCCCGATTGGCTATGAAATTAATGTCAACTTCCCCTGATCTGTCGGACACGTCAAACTCATGTTTGTCCCTTAAATTATTTGTTCCAAATTCTCTTTTAGATTTACAACACAAATTTTATTTTGACAAAATGTTTAAAAGAACCGCTGTAATTCTCGGACGATGCATTCGTCGGGACTGTCTTCGCAGTAACTTCTTGGTCCGTTCACACCATTTGGCCATCATCCCAGAGCCATTCACTGCTAATAAAGGTGCGTATTGTCACTACTTACAATCCTGTGTTTACCTTTATGATTCCATTGATATGAAGGCCAGAGCTCCCAACGCGCTGGACATCTGAATCAGGCGCCCAAAAAACTGGAGGACGGCTCCATCCATGTTGACTATGCCAATCCGATGGACCGTAGATTCCTGCATGATCTGGATCTTCAGCAGGCCCAAAGGAGCGGAAGGAACCGTTGGTTAAAGGAGGATAAGAAGGGGAACCAAGACGATCTCGGCAGACTGACCAAACAGATTACCATGGCGGCGGATGACGGGGATAAGAAAGGTGAATGTCAGGAAAAGGATCCATGCAAGGAAGATGATCCCTCTAAAAAGAAAAAGAAGATAGAGGGCATGTCAGACAAGTGCAAGGCATTGGCCGAGAAGGATAAATGCAGAAGATTAGCCCAGCAAAAGGAAATGCAAAAAATACTTGCACAGTGCAGGGAGATGGCTCAGAGAGAGAAATGTAAAGAGATGGCCGAGATAGAGAAATGCAAGAAGAAACAAAAACAGAAACAAAAAGAAAAGGATGAAAAAGATAAAAAAGATGAAGAAGAAGAGGATTAAAGAAATAAGACCCTGTGACCAGGGATTTGTAGAGGGGCTCTGCAAGTAAAATTCTTCTAAATATTAAAAATAATAAATAATAAAACTACCTAAATCGAGAGAAATTGCAAAGTTCTCTACGTAACGTTGACCGGGAAAGGAATGCAAAGACAGTCGTGTAGACTAATGCAAGCGGAAGTATGATCTAGAAAGTTATACGCTGTTACAAAACGATTGGCCAAAAAATAGACAAAAAAAAGTTAAGCTAAGTTAAAACAAAGATTGCCAAGAAAGAAGTGCAGGAATCCGCCTGTAAAAAATTAATGCAAAAAGTAGATAACCTCCTGATGTTAGACGTAATAAAAATCTTAAATAAATCTTCAATCTTATACAGTTATGTTTTAAGTGTGGCATACTTATTTGGTGCTTCACTGTATTCCACCCATATCATATATATTTACACATATATTACACATATGTCTATATGTCCAAAATTACATATATTATGTAATATAATCACATCGTTGCATATGTACATCCAAATATCCGTAAATACCCACGCTATAAGACGGTCTTCGGTTTTCATTTTCACAAGGTTTTGAAAACGAAAACCGGTACTCTTGAACTCACTTTTATCTATAATTTTTTCTATCTATCTATTTCACAAATGTCTGTCACAGCTGTTTTTTTGATCTGGCAACGCCTTGGACGTTGATGCAATACGGTCAGTACACTTAAGTGGCCCTTGCAATACCAAGCACGTGCTTCTTAGAGTTAGGGGTTAGTTGGCGTGATGGGAGGAAGTATAAATAAAGTTTGCGGGGAAATTAAATTCTTGCTTGTATGCGTACTAACTTGGTTAAGATTTTAGTTAGTTTTTAGCTTAGGAAGGCTATCTACGTTTGAGGTCATTTGTTACATGTCCTTTTAATTTGAACATAAAATTCTAAAGGGTTCATACATTTCATACGATGTCTAACCTTCCGTCTGTATTCCAGTCAAAACCGCGTAGAGCGAAAAGTAAAAAATTTTTGGAAACTGTTTCGATTGTTTCTGTGGACATCAAATTGTAGATTCCAAAAGCAGGATCCACAATCTAAGGTGGGACAAACTAATAAAGTGTATAAAGTTTTTGTAACATACGGGTCATCGAATTCCTTCGACCACCCCTTGAGAAATCCAACATATCCGGCAATTCTCTTTCGAACAGACATAAGAACACGAAAATATTTTTGTTTTGAGTATCCAAGTTGAAACACAGAAGATAAAAGCCTCTAATGTTGAATCACGTTGTGTCAATACTTTTGACCACTGTATGTCTGAAAGTTTTGTTGGAAGCCCCTTATTATAAAAGAAGTAAGCTCCGAAAGATTCGTTGTGGCTGATCTTCGCCTAATAAATCCATGTTGACATGGAGAAATGACTGATTTACAAAGATGTTGTAAATGGTGAGTGATTGATTTTTCGAAAAGTTTTTGGTTGACAACTTCGCGGTTCCTCTATACTCGTTGGAATCCATTTTGAATAACAAATGATTCCAACAAAATGATTTCATCGAAATAAGGTAAGATAAGGTAATCAATTTTAGAAGGGGATCGCACAAGGCCCCGGCACAGAACCTAAGAAAACGTTCAAGATCCAAAGAATAGAATCTTCATTTAAACTAGGACTGAAGGATAAGGTTGTATTATAGGCTTACGTTAAGTGTTGACAAAATTATTCAACTGTTTCGGGTCCTACGAGAACTGTACACTGGAACAAGTTAAATAGTTTTTATAACACTGCGCGTTAAGCACGGTAAAATTAGACCGTCCCGCTAAATACCGAGATAAGACAGATTAAGAAACGGTATGTTTCAATTTAGAATATAGATTGATTGGATATTATGTTTTTAAGGCGAATCAACTCTTAATAAAACCAAGAAGGCTTCTTTGAGATTAACGGACAGTACAACGGCTCGCAGTTGTTTAAAATTAAATTCTGATATAAAATCGCTTAGCCTGCCGAAGTCCGAAGAGCACGAAAAGCAAAATGTAAGTGAAAACTGTTCCCTGCCTTTATATAGAAGTACTAGGTAACCCGGCAAACGTAAATACCAGAGAACGTCAAGGGTGTCACTTTTTGGCACCCGAATCACACTTATAAATTTGGA
>JAEIIG010033380.1:0-10431 GCA_018904695.1 Drosophila parvula | reverse complement strand
GCTGCGTTCTGATCGCCTGGTACATGGAACCATTTATTTTGTAAATTTGTACTGGAAAAACTTTTTTAAGGGACCGTGTTATTGCCGAAACAATAACATAAATTGCCCGCCGCATACATTTCGTGTAACAGGCGAACAGAGACCAGTAGAACAGCGATGTACCTATCTATGCGGTGACGTCAGTCTATTGTTTGCTCTCTCTATAGCTAGCGTACGACTGGCCAATAATAACCAATGAGAGAGCAGTTCTCGCGAGAGCACTAAATTGTTATAAAATAGGTTAGCAATCATGCTGCGTTCTGATCGCCTGGTACATGGAAACCTCCATTTGATAAATTTGTACTGGGAAAACTCCTGATTGGGATCTCGTTAGTGCCGAAACAATACTTTTCGTCCCTAACCATACATATGTTCTATCGGTAACTAATTCCAACGGCGACTTTAAAATAAAGAAAATATTATTATATAAAAAACTATGTAAGCAAAAAATGAAAACAAAACAAAAGCAAAACATACACATGTACATACATATATAAATCCGCTGTTTTTGTTTGGATTCCTTCTTTGAGATGCGACGGATCTGAACGTTTAATGAGAGTGCGATCGTAAAAATACGAATAAGAATAAGTGCAGATTTGCCGAAAATAATGCGGGGCCTATCGCTGAAAAATGTTTGTGTCCAATTTCGTTGTATGAAATGAGTAGTCTATATGTTCTGTGGTTAGTGATACAACTCACTCGGGATTTATGGGACTTTGGCGCCGCACAGCGGAGTATCTAGTGGCGATGGTGGCAGCCGCCGAGAGAAGTGTGGCATTATTTTTGACAATCAAACACCGCGAGCGAACCATGGCAGAGTAGTTGAGCACATTATTCGGACTGCTGAAAAAGGAGCCATCAGCGGATACCTTGGCATAACGCATCAACATGCGAGTGCGCGGAATCCTCACATCCTTCAACCCGAGAAAACCATTGTTCGTGCCAATATAGCCCATCTTCTTGCCAATGTCACCGATATGGACACCGGGAAGAGGCTGAAACGTCTCCTCATCACGGACCTGGACGAAGAACAAATGAGGGCCCTTCCCCTGGTTATTGAGGTACAGCTGCGCCATCACCACGGCGTAGATGGCGGAGTGACCCACTGAAAGAGATTAAACATAAGTATAACTTGATCTCCAACTGGCTACATGGTTTAGGAACTTACAGCCTCCTGGCCACCACTTGTAAGAAGTAATTTTGGGCGTATTCAGCACGAACTCATCCGTCTTAGGATCGAAGTCTGCCCGGGTCTCCAGGCCCCGCAGGAAGGTACCGTGTCCCAGTTCCGTTTGGGCATAGGTGGCGCAGATTTCGAAGCGTTCCACGCGCTTTCCAAACTCCTCGTACTGCTCCTGAGTGCAATGCCCCTGTAGGGCCTTCACCAGCATTATGTACATCACGCTGAAGGGATTGTTGCCTGGCACAATGGACCACATTACTGGCTGATCATAGAGATTTCTAAATAAATATAAATTAAGGTAGTTTCTAGGATTAATTAGGAAAATTGTCGAGTAGAACCCACGGCCAGTATTCGTTTCCGTCGGGATTGCGCTCTTGCTGTAGGCGACGCAGCTTCTGAGCGGCGTCGAGGGCAGCTCGCTTGGTAAACTCATTGATCTCCTCGTGGGATTTGGCCTCCAATTGCTTCACTTCGTCCAGGTCCACATCCCTTTGCAGATACGAACCTGCCAGGGAAAAGAAGTCACAGTAGGAGTTGATAACTTAATGAATTAAATGGTGGACTTACGGACGTCCCGGTTGAATTTTAGGATCTCCATTCCGCCCGCCCACCACGCGGCGAATTCCTCAGTGCTGAAGCTCGCTCCATCCCGTTCCTTTTGCAGATCAGGATTAACGGTACTGGGGACAACCGAAGACGTGGTCATTGTAGAGAGGTGTTGTCGCCAAGCAAGCCAATCGGACACTGAGGGACCGGGACGCTATGTTTATGTACATATACCGCGACGTTTATCGTCTGATCGCTGTTAAATAATGTATGTTAATAATGTATGTGTTAATAATCACGGCTTTTAAATTTAGAAATACTTTCCATTTCAAATAAGATAAGATTAGATTGTGGTCTCAGCGATAATACAAATGATCGAGATTAATATTTCTTTTGTCCTTTAGCTAACAATTAGTTATTTTATGTATTTATTTGTAGTTTAAAAACTAAATTGGAGGAAGAAGAAGTGGCAGCCATAGCTGCTAGGGCTTTCGGGTGAAATCAGTTTATATTTCTTAAGACTAACTGATTCTAACAGTTTTGATGCTCCAAGTTTGCATACATTTTAAAACAATATGTTAGCAGACTACCCTGTTAACTAACATTCGTGTTATTGGTATCGCACCTATCGATAATGTGCCATCTCAATTGTATTTTGTTTTGGTTTTTACGCAGCCTATGATTCTTGCCTTTCCTATGGTTTTAACAAGAGAAAATGCCTACCAACTTTAATATTGGCCTGTTGGGCCATGTGGACAGTGGCAAGACAACTTTGGCCAAGGCCTTGAGCTCCATATCGAGTACAGCGGCCTTTGACAAGAATCCGCAGTCGGTGGAGCGTGGAATTACTTTGGATTTGGGCTTCAGTGGACTCTTGGTGGATGCACCGCCTCCGGATTTTCCCCAGGGAGCGCAACTGCAGTTCACCTTCGTGGATTGCCCTGGCCATGCGAGTCTGATAAGAACTATTATAGGGGGTCTGTAAATAGAATAAATTATATTAATAACTCATGAATAGTTTATAAATCTTCCACTTTCAGGTGCTCAGATCATTGATCTCATGCTGCTCGTGGTGGACGCCCAGAAGGGCATCCAAACGCAGACCGCCGAGTGCCTAATCATTGGAGAACTCCTGCAAAAGAAACTGATTGTGGTGATCAATAAAATCGATGCTTTTCCAGCGGATCAGAGAGAGGCAAAGCTGGATAAGCTACGCCTGCGTCTACGCAAGACTTTGGAAGCCACAAGCTTTGGAAGTCAAGTGCCCATGTATGCAGTGTCTGCCCTAGAGGGAACCAACATCCAGGAGCTACGAACTGGACTGAAAAAGGCATACTTTCAGCCGGATAGGAATGTCACTGCTCCATTGCTGATGTACGTGGATCATTGTTTTGTCATCAGAGGCCAGGGAACCGTTTGCACGGGCACCTTGCTCCAGGGAAAGGTGGAAGTTAATGATATGATAGAGTTGCCGGCATTGAATGAGCAGCGAAAGGTGAAATCCATGCAGATGTTCCGCCAGAACGTGACCAGTGCCTCCATGGGCGATCGCATTGGCCTGTGCGTTACCCAGTTCAATGCCAAGCTCCTAGAGCGTGGAATAATATCACAGCCTGGCTACCTTAAGCCCATCTATGCAGTGTGTCTCCAACTCAAACCGATTCGTTACTACAAACAGGCCATCAAATCCAAGAGTAAGCTTCACATCTCCTTGGGTCATGACCCTGTAATGGCCAATGTGACTTTATTTCGGGATACGGATAACGTATCACCAGACTTTCAACTGGGCAAGGAGTACGAGTATGTGGAGGAACTCCAGCCAGCTGAGGCTTCAAGCAACGATGTAATCTTCGCCCTTCTGGAATTTGAGAGCCCTGTGTTAGCCCCTCCAAATTCAACGCTGATTGCCTCCAAGCTGGACATGGATGTGCACAGCACTAGCTGCAGATTGGCTTTTTGGGGTCGTATTGCCTGGCTAACGCAGAGCGTCAAATACTCGGACGAAGTGCTGCCCCAATTACGAATCTTCAAGCGGAAACAGAAAGTTGGAAGCATTCAGCGCGTGGTGAATGCCAACGAAGTGATTGTTCAGAATCTCTTCAAGAAGGAGGCCAAACGAGAACTTTATGTGAACAAGGAGGTAGAGCTGTCCACTGGAGAAAAGGGTCGCATCGATCGAACTTTTGGACAGACCTCCAAGGTGGCCATTATCTTCCAGAAATCACTTTCACCCGAAACCATATCCCATGTCAAGGGTGTGCAGGTCTTATTGAATTGTAAAAAGTACGTTTTTAATAAACAAGCAGGGCTTTATCAGTGACAAATTTGTTCGAATTTCTCCTGGGTGTTTCTTAACTTCGCAAGTAATTTAAATAGTCCGCCAAAGGGACTAAACATAAGCCATTGATATTTGTACTAAATTTAACAGCGTATATATGTTAACAGAGTGATTTTAACATGCCCTTTGGTATTTTTTAAAATGTTATATATGCAATTCAAATATTGATACATTTGAATAATGCTATTATAAATCAGCTTAAAACTATTAATTAATTTTAAAAAGTGTCTTTAATGGTGTAATTTTTTATAATTATAAATATGAGCTTTCCTATGTCCTTGCAGTATATTTTGTAGTACAATGCTCCTAAATCGCTATTTAGTATATGACCCTGCCCCGAGCACGGTCACACTGCATGATGAGCCAAAACAACAACAAATTGCTAAAATTTATAAAATAACAAACAAAACATCGAAACGAAAACGTAAAATCGAAGAATCCCCGTGTCAAAGCACAGCCTACAAACTGCCAGGGCAGCCACCGCCAAAACTGCACAATAACCACCCAAAACAGAGGCCAAATCCACTACCATCAATGTGCTGCAGTGCCGCGTTTCCACTGATCCCGCTGCTGCTCCTCCTTCTCTCCTTCGCCAGCATAACGCACGAGGTGAATGTCGACTGCAACGAGCTGCGGATGATGGGCCAGTTCATGTGCCCAGATCCCGGACGTAACCACATCGATCCCAAGACCCAGCAGCTGAGAGGCTGCACAAAGGAGGGCCGCGCCCGTGTTTGGTGCATCGCTGCCGACGAGATTAACTGCACTGAAACGGGCAATGCCACCTTTACCCGCGAAGTGCCCTGCAAGTGGACGTGGGTATAGCTCAGTTTCCTCGAAAAACCCAATTCTATATTCGATATTTGTTCGTTTAGGAATGGCTACCACCTGGACACCACGCTGCTGCTGTCCATTTTCCTGGGCATGTTCGGCGTAGACCGCTTCTACCTCGGCTATCCGGGCATTGGCCTGCTCAAGTTCTGCACCCTCGGCGGCATGTTCCTGGGCCAGCTGATTGACATCGTGCTGATTGCCCTGCAGGTTGTGGGACCGGCGGATGGATCCGCCTACGTTATACCGTACTACGGCGCGGGCATTCACATTGTGCGCAGCGACAACACCACGTATCGGATGCCTAGGAACGACTGGTGATGGTTAAGGCGGCGCAGCGCCTGGTGTACAGTAGATCACTTTAAGTCCTTGTTATATCTTAAGTACGGCTTATGACACTAAGAGTAAGCAACGACTGAGAAGCACCGCCACGGAGCGAGATTCGGATTACAGATTACAGATTAGTGCATTATGCGTACCCTAGTTGATAAGTGTAAAGATTGTTGCCACCTCTGCATAGCCTAAGTTGCATTGTTTAGTCTTAGTTACCACTGTACATGGTCCCCCCATATACTCTACATCTGTATTGTAATTGTATAGGCCGCATAGACAAATTGTTTGCCAATATAACTAACGATTTTAATCAGTCCCGGCCTCCCGTGTTTCGTTTATTCCGGCGCACAACCGCACTTCTTGGCAAACTAATTGGCCCACTTGTACTTTGATCTCTCGAACATTTTCGGCGTGACAGAGATTGGTCAAGGCAAGAGGGGGCCAGAAGCGGAAAGGCGACATCCCGCGTGGTTGACTCATCGTCGCTAATCGCACACACACACACTGGTTATTCGAATGGGAAGCTGGCGAGGCGATCAGGAGGAGGAGTTCGGGAGCATTTGCTCCGTTGGCCCTTTCATCTGATCGGCATTTCCGATATAATCAGCAGCGAGACGCATAAGCCAGCCGGGGCGAGATGTTCGATTTTAATTGCACGGCCCCGGCCGAGGTCCCCGTGTAACTCGATGCGTTTTAATTAGGCTCTCAATTAAGATCAAGTTTGGTTTTATCTCGAAATGTGTGAGTCTTGCATGCAAATCTGATGAATAGCCAGTGTCGCTTTAATTAACAACGAAGATGATTACTTATTTAAAAGGCATTTTAAAGATGGGAATTATATAGAAAGTATTACATATAATAGCATATTTCTTATATATGCTAACTTTATAAATTAAGAACATATTTGTATGGTATTCCTTAAAATTTCAACAATTTTAGAACTTCTTTTTGGCTCAGAAAACCTGGTTTATTTGGTTTTATTATTTTATTTTTAATGTAAGTTAATAAGTTAAAGCTTTAACTAAATTTTTTCACTATTTTCATTAAAAGTATGATTAGTTTTATATAGTTTTTGACCTATCAAAGATTCACCCTAAAATATTCCATGTCAGTGCAGCCAAAACTAACAGTTTTATGGTCACTATTCCCCTCAAACTGTCCATGAAAGTCTCCTCGTTAAGCGTTGGCCTAGGCAACCGTAAGTAATATTATAATACACAACCGCAACACGCCCCAATCCCCATGCCCAACCCCACTGAAATTGGCAATGCACTGACCCCGGCCACGCCCACCGCCCATTTTATTGTTATGTAGACAAGTGGACATGCGGAGAAGAGCTTTTCAATTAGCCGGGCCAGAAGAGTTGACAATATGTTGTTGATATGTCGCAGTGGAAGCGGATCCGTCGTCCGCACACACCTAATTACAGTGTGAGAGTCGTGCCGCCTGTGTAAACATCCATGGGGGAAGGTGGACGTGTGGGTTGGGAGAGGGGGTCAGGAGGAGCAGTGCACTGGGCAAAAATAAGGATCATATTAATTAATTTTGTATATATGTTTTGGGTTAACAATTATTAGCCTTTTGATGTTAATTTTATATACATCTTAAACCCTTTAATGTAGAAAGATACTTTTTGTAATCTTTGCTGAGATATATTCATTATATTCTTTCAAATGCCATCAATAAAATAATCGTATCAATATAATAATATTATTAAAAAGGTACTTCATTTTTTTAAAACATTTTGTTTATTTTTTACAAAGATTTAATTTATCAGCATATCAAGAAAGTCAATAGTCAATAACATTTCTTTTCGTTCAGCCCTTAAACTCTTTAGAATCAGTATTTAAAATTCTTCTTATTATTTTGTTTACTTTTTCCAAAGATTTCACTAATCAAAATATAAAGAATAAGATTGGTAAAGATTTCTTTCCGTGCAGCACTTGATCTTTGGCGGCAGACATCCCCATCTGTGTACTATTTACTCCTTCAAGCCATTCTTCTTGGACTTGCGGACCTTTGGCTCCTCTAGACATATCGCTTACCATCGTTTCGCTTAACCAGGAGGCAAATGAACTCTGCGCCATTAGGGAAATTCGAGGAGCTTGTTTGTTTTTGTTGAGCTCGCGCGTGGTAACCTTATGGAAAATGCCCAGAACCCACAAAGCCACAAAGATCTGCCCCCCCTGGCCGAATTGTTGACTCTCTTGACTAACCGCCAACTATTTCACAACTCCAGCCGCAACGAAACCTGGGATTATCCCCACCTGACTCGCCTCCAGAAATAGCCTCCGATAATAGCGACAATAGCGACCGGAGAGTCACATATTGGCCAATTGCAAATATTTGCCAGTATCAAAATAGCATCGATGCGATGCGCAAACTGCTCCGCATTAGAGTACAACGTATATATAGCATATAGAAGGGCGGGGTGGAGACGCTCGACGGGTTTCCTATTTGCTCAGGGCTTAGGAGCTCAACGCTTAATTACGCTCAAGTGGCGTGGAAAATTGTGGGGCGGGATTCTCAGATTTCCACCCGCCCACTCGACCCGATGACGTTTACGCCAAATTGCTTTGCTTTGCTTTGGCAGTGGTATAGGAGGCTATGCAAATAACGAGCGGCATTTAATGAAACGCAATTATTTAATTTTACAGACTGCGTCACGGTTCCCACCTGGCTGGCTGACTTGCTGGCTGCATATTGCACCGCGCTCGACGCTCGGATCATAAATAATGACTGGGCCAGTGACAAAAACCATGGCCTGGGAAAACCCAACTAGCTCCGAAGCTGCTGCAGCTAAAGCCAGAGTCAAATCCAAAGCCAAAAGCCGAGTTTCGTTCGTGATAACTGCAATTTTCCAGCCACAACTACAGATACAATGAGTGCATAAATCATCTCCAGCTCAACTTAACTCAACTTAGCTCAGCTGCAATTCCTTGGCATTTTCCTAGCGTGCTGCGGCAGCTTTTCCACAAAAAAAAAAACAACAGCAACAACAACAACAAAATGCACCGCATAAATGTCAAATGCCTGGCAGTTTGATTTGGCCGCGGGTTAAGTGTGAATTATCCCAGGGCCTCGGATCTCTCAGCACCATTTGTACGTTGTCTCATCTGCAGAATGCATTTAAGAGCTTTAAGTGCTATTATCGCATATTTGAGGCGAATGGCATAAGATACATTTTAGCATTCGGATTGTGGCTGTCAGACGAGCTTAGGGGATTTATAATAAATGGAGATATTTTTTGTTGGGAAAAGCAGGAAATAGGTTCCTATAATAATTAAGGGAAATTGTAGTTTGGAAGGAATATAATGCACACTCAAGTTCCAATTGCAATAACCAAAATATATTTAAAAGGAACGATTGTTTTGAAATATATCTTCACTATCCATTAATCATTTCTACGCCGTTTTAAAGGTGGAATTTATTTTATTTCCTTTTATACTTCTTCTAGTTTAAGAGGTTAAAATAAAAACAATAATATCTGTCTAAAAGTTCCCCTTTATAAGTACATCAAAGTCCATCAATTTCCTCGGACCCTTACGGATCTTATCAATTCACCTGATATTTCTTAATCAACTGATCGAAAACCTCATTATTTCACATGCCACTGTAATTAAGGGTATTTTTTTTCATTGAGAACCAAAAAGTGTATTCAAATATTTGCCACTCTGGCTATATTTATTTTATTTATCTCTCAACTTGTCCTATTTGTTTGGGCGTTAACCTTCTTTGCATAAGACTGTTCTTTTTATGAACGAAATATCTTTCTCGGTAATGTTTAGGCTGAGTTGTGAAATTATTAGAGAGTTCACGAAATACAACACAAATGTAGATAATGTGATTCATTAGGCATTTTTGAATATTCTCTAATCAAGATCTTTGTTTTAAAATTAGTTAACTATTGGCATTCTTAGCATTTCCGTTTTGTAAACACTTTAAAGCCTGCTGCTTTCAGCTGACTTTCATTGATCCTATCATTCCGCCTGACACTTACCTGGCACTCACCTGGCAATCAGCTGCTTCTGCTCCAAAGTCTGCCAATTTCACCTGACAAACCGGCGATCTTATCGCCCCAACCATTATACATTGTTTACCTACACTTGAACTTCAATTCATTCATGGATCGCAATCTAATCGATACTATGCCCCAGTGGAATGGAATGCCTCCGCCTATCAGTTTGGGGGAAAGACCCTCCGTGAATCCCTCGGCACGCGGAGGTGTCCAAACAAAGAAGTCGGCACAGACATCACGGAATGCCAGTTGACAAATTCTAATTGGCAAAAGTTCCCGGAATCAAATCGAATCGAATGGAATTGAGCTAAGTTAAGGTGTGCTGTTTTGATACCAGCCCCAGCCCCAGTCCCAGTACGCGTACGGGTGGTAATGATGGGCGGTATGTGGCGCTTCTCATGTTCGCCTTGTTAACACTTCGCCACTGTCGTCGATCCAGCCGAGAGGTATTCATTTCGTCGCGGAATGTGTGAATGTAGATTGAAATACGATTTCAATTGCAACTGTCGAGGGCTGCGCCTTTGATGTTGCTAACATATATCTAAACTATATTTATGCACGTTGGAAAATAATATAATCATATTTGGGAGAGCCAAAAAATATCAGCAAAGGGAGGTTGGAATTTTGCAAGCTAAACATTAAGGAATTAGTAAATAATATAGTCAATAATATTAATATTATAAGCACAACTTATATAATATATACATAATTCCATTGATTTTATTTTGGATGTCTTTAGACGTAAGATTTATAAGATTTCTTTCGAAATTTTCATTTTATTTTTAGGGATTTGTTGTTCAAAATATTGTGTAAGTTACAATATCCAAACTATTTCCTATTTATTAAATGTACATTGTGTTTATGTATTTCTAGTCTCATATAATCTTTTAAATAATTAATTTTAAAGATATATGACCTAAGTAGTGCAGGATAGATGGAAACCCTTTTCTATAAAGACTTCTTATAGTACATCATAAACTCTTAATAAATAGTTTATTTATATCAAAAAGCATGAGCTGGTAATTATAGAATAATAATCTATATATTTTAATGTTAATTCTATAATAATATATTAAAATTAAAAATCTTAAACACTATTCTCTTAGCTGGATTCATGTGGATAAGATGTTTGTTTCCTTTAAA
>JAEIIG010033375.1:0-22130 GCA_018904695.1 Drosophila parvula | reverse complement strand
CTGCTTTAAAAATAAAAACCATATAATAATAATAAGAATAATTAATAATCGTTTCAATTTGGTAATCAAATAAAAATAGTTTTTGAAAAGTGTTATCCTAAATATTGTCGCTCAATTGATCTTTCAAAGGTTACCTAAACAATTAAGCCTGAAAATGGAGTGACACCAACACCTGATCAGAATTTATTTTTAGTTTTGTGTTCGCTAAGCACAAAGAGCGTATTTGTGTCAACAATTTAACAAAATCAAATACATGCGATTCGACAGAGAGCAAATTATTTAACCTGAAATCTTAGCACTTGATGCAAGCACACGTGGCGCCAGGTGAGCGAATGGCCTGGGAAATTCCCTGCCCAAATGTAATTTAAGTTCGTAAAACATTTACTTTATGGCAAATAAAATGTTCACTGCCATGGATGAGTGGGTGAGTGTGTGTGTTTGCCTTGGGTTTGCTGGCAAACATGTTTGCTTTTAATTAAAGGCCAGTCCGCTGCAGGAATGGGCACAAAGGAGAAACTAAGCTTTTGCCAGCCGAGCAAATTGCGAATGCGATGCGGCATGGAATGAAATATTTTTCAATATTCCAAAGGTAGAACCGTGGGAAGGGGGAAAATGATGCAGGATGTCTGTGCATATTGCAGTTCACATTATTTATGTGAAATCCATGTTCCATTATGCTTCATAAGTGCTATGCCAGCGCAAGGGAAATGAAAAGAAAATAGTTTCTCAGACAGCGCCGCCCTCATAGTTCAAATATTTTCACATGTCAAACACAAAAATAAAAAAAAGGGAAAATTTCTAGTTTTGCGTTTCGCATTCAAGAAGAAATAACCGAGGCTGGCGGCCAAAAGGGAGCTTGTTGCCAGCACTACAAAATAAGTTATATTTATGAGTAGTGTACACACTCATTCTGTTGAAGAACTACTCCCAGGCAGTTGAAGAGATTTTCGAGAGAAGTTACGCAAAAATGAAAACACTGCCAATGCGAGTTGACGGATGCGATGGGTTTTCCACTGGCTCTGCGTGTGGATAGCGGGAAATCAAAAGGAAAACATAAATCCCACTCTGTGCTGACAGCTGCTGCGGATGTCGATAATAAATCTTTATGCTATGATTTCCCTTTCCCTAGTTAGTTTTATTTTCCTATTTTTTTTTTTTGCAAAGTACTTATCGATGAGAGTGGCCTGGACTATGTTTTACAACTGAATTTTCAAGAGGGAAATCGCTGCAAAAAGTGTTGTTCAATTGAAACATTTGTCATAACTTTGCGTGTAGCTTAAAATGTTCATAATGTGTTTTTGAATTGCGTTTTAAAGAGGGTTTCTCTTTACCAATTGAAAAGGAATTGAAAATAATTTATGGTAGATACTAAAACTGGTTGTATTTGCAAGGAAATATTATATTTAACGTTCCTACAATTTAATTTGTACCTAAAATAAAGTTTCTTTTTGAATTTTTAACTTGTTTAGATTTAATTTGGAAAGCATTTTGTTTACAAATTTTATAAAATCATAGCTTCCTTTGATATTTGTATTTTTCTCCAACCATTTCTTATTAATTAAAAGTCTCTTATATGTACAAGCACTTATTTATTCTAAAAGCGTTTTCTAATAGAAAACCATTGCATATTCAAAGATATGCCTTACTGCTTTTTTTTGCCCCTAATTATTTATGCATTTACCAGACATATTTCTTATGTATAGAATTCTTGGTTTCGGGGGAAAAAATAATAAATGGCATAAATTACAATTCAATTTCTTATGGTCTATTATTTAATGCCCGGCAGGAGGAGTGTATTCAGCCACGCCTCCGCAAATCCTGTCTGCCATACAGGGTGTGGGCGTGAAGTTGCGAGCCATAAAGTTGAAGCTGCTGCCAAATAGTAATCATATTTTCGGGCTAAAAGCAAGCTGAACAACAAACACGCCGGGCATAATCCCATTCGGTACAGGCCAATGATTTCAAATGCGCTGCATGACGTTGCCACCATCTTCCCTCTTCCCTTTCGCTTTTCCTTTTTCTTTTCGGTCGGCGTATTCATAATTCGATTTTTCACGAATTCCTCGCACCGCACCGGAAAATATACTTAGGCGCCCCATTTGCTGAGTCGCCTTTTGCCTTTGCCAATGTTTTTGCGATTACGCCGTGTCCTTTCCCTCGTCCTTAAGGTTGTTTGTGGGGCTGGTCAGACAAGCGAATTATGGATTCCTCTCTATTATCATGGGCCAATGCTCTTTTTGCCCCAGTGTCGGATTATTGAGGCTCTCCTTTTATTGTTTTGGACAGCGTCCGAGTTTGTTGGTCGGACTTATTGTCCTGTTTTTCCTGTGTTTGCCGGAAAGAAAACAGATTCGTCCCATTGAAAAGGCATTCAAGATGCAGATTGAATCCTCGTTTCTAAGGAAACTTCAGACTGCTGGAGAATACTTCGAAATATGAATATGTATGAACAAGGGTAGAAGGCAACACAATGCAATTTTTAGTGGCTTCCCACATATTCCATTATTGTTTGTCGTTAGAAATTCCAAAAAATATTAATAATAGGAAAGTTTTTGTTTCAAACTCAACTATCCGAACTGGCTTCAGCTGTCCCATTTGATTTTCATATTTTCCCGTTCGAGTTTACAAACTTTGCCAACATAATTTCGCGTCAGGAAGTTTTCCTCGAAGCTGATAAATAATGCATTTCCAAGGCAGGCATACTCAGCAAACAACAAGAATGATTCCTGAAGCGAGATTGCTTTGTCATTTGCCTTGATTTTGCCTGCAAGCAAACAAGTCAGATATAGTTGTCTTTCTCATTTATAAGTAGTATATAGCAATCACATTTTTCGTATATCCAGATACTGAAAACAAAATAAATAAAAATATAGTTTTGTGTATTTCTTCGCACTTGATTCTCTGGGAAATATATAAAGTTCACCTATTGTTTTCTACAAAATAAAGAAATGCCAAAAAAGAAAGACTTTTATAAAATTTAGGAACTAAATTAAACCACTTAGACTATTTTAAATATGATGTTCTTTTGCAATTGGCAATTTCTTTTGGCTTAAAATTATTTAAAATTAAATCTGAGATTCATTATATAAAATTCAAGCAAAGAGATGACTTTAATTAAGGTTTCTTTGTGCTCTGCTTTTCTGAGTGATAGTTATATGTATAATTGTATTTATTTTATACTTATTTTAAATAACAAACCCACTTTTGATAAGCTTTAAAGCCGTCAACCTAGCAACCTTTTAAACTATTTAATAGATTGAACCTCGCAATATTCTTGAAATTTTTTTATTTGTATTTTTTCCGATGGCAGGCAGGAAAATGACATGCTCTGTTTTCCGCCGAAGCTTGTACTGTGCCGGCAAGTTGCCTGCCGAGCACGGTCCGCCTTTTGGCTCCGTTTGTTTCCGCTCCGGACAATTGGACAATGGTGGCGAGGATGACCTTGCTGGCAGTGCTTTTCCCGCGACGCCCAAGGAGGAGAACGCTTCCTGGCCATTGATTTTCGCCATCATCAACGTGCCCCCCCTCGTGCACTGACATCCTTGCATCCTGGCATCCCTAATTTACAAGGAAAACGCAACTCGATTTATGGGTCTCTGTGTGTGTTCCTGCACTCTTCATTTGCACATTATTTCGCAGCAGCGAAAGGGAAACGTTTTGTTTGACCCGAAACTTTTTCTGTTTTTAGTTTTGGCCATAGTTTGGTTTCCAGCAAAAGTTTTCCTCTTTTCGATCGGACTGTGGGGCCAGGCCAGCATTGTTTGGGATTTTTCCGCAACTTCACCGACCCCGCATTTTCCATTCGAAGTCGACATTATCTGTGCGTCCATTTTCATTGCGGCATTTAAGTTGGACTGTTCGCTTGGCTTTCGGAAAAGGTTTGCTTTAATCAGTTGGGTTAATGTGGCGTATGAGTGACGTGGCGTTTTTTCAAATTAAAATGGTTATTTCGTGCATTTTCATTTATTCGGGTCAGTTATTTATAGTTGTGCGGAAAAAAGACTGATAAATGTAAATCAAATAAGAAATTGTGTGAAATTTTTAATATACATGAGATAAGATATGTTTAAGCCTTGAATTCGGTTAGATATAAACTTTATTTGACTTAAAAATACCATTTCTTCCTTAAATTTAGTATCAGCTTAGTTTTAAGCAAGAATTCCTTTAAAATTGTAACGCCAATCGCCATGAATCTTCTCCCACAGTTGACATCCCTCGAAGGCAGTTAAACAAATCACTTCCATCACAATACAAAATTGGCAAAAACTTATTATTCACTTTTGCACACACACACATTGGCGCTCCCTGGGAAACGACAAGCAAAGGACTTGATAGGACCCATCCTCGAACATGGCGGGCCTCAGTGAGCAGCTGATTGATTTCGCTGGAGTCATGTCCCGGGTGGATGGCAGCGACTGGGAAGTGCCACTAACAGGCGGTGCAGCTGAAGGAGGAGGATGAGTCCTCAGGACTGGCTTTGCTGCAGAAGAGATGGAGGCTGAAGCCCAAAGACAAAGCGCGAACTGAAAGCACTCAGCGATGAGGACCTGCTCCCCAACTGCTCCTGTCAATCCACGGTGGTGGCAGGCGGCGGGCGGCATGCGGCATGCGGCAGCCACTTAATGAATGGAAAGTCCCTCTAAACGCCGCCGAGATTGATGACGCACTTGATGCTGCCTCAGCTGCTAACTCGGAATCTCATTCCGACTCCGAAACTTTGCCAGCCAAGCCAGCCGTATTTGCCGTCGAGTGTCCTTTTTTTTTTTTATATAGTCAGTCACTCAGTTGATCGGTGGAGTGGTCCTGTCACTACCTCTACTCTGGTCTCCGTTCTCCATTCTCGGTTCGACTTTCTCACTTTTCTCGGTTCTCTCGCTTCTCTGACTTTTGTTAGCTCGTCGCACTTAACCAACATTTTGTCATTTTGACAGTGAACACATGGCCCCGGCATACTCCCTGCATCCTTCCTTCCTGCCCGGCGAGTCCTCCTGGCCCGGGCTATGCTAAAGTGCGGCCAAGTAAAAAATTTGCATACTCAGCCAAAAGCGACCAAAACACACACACAAAAAAGGGGACACGAGAAATAAAATTTGTCCAGCCACAATTGCTGGTTTAATTATATAATTATTATACTCTTGGAAATCTGTAGATAAACGGATATATGATATATGTAGGTGTCTTTAATAAGAATGAACTTATTGTTTTAACTGTAATTATAGATAAATAATTAATTAAATTGTTTACATATTAAGTAATAAAAACATTTGAATAGTTAATTTTGGTATTTTTGATTATCTCTTTGTTTTTAAACTTAAATCAAAGTATTTATTATTATATTAGTAGCAGTTAAATAGTTTTAATTGGCTGCTTTTGTCTCAGTGTATTATTTCGACCTATAACCTGATATATATACATATATACATTTTTAGAAATTCCCAATGCAAGTTTGCCTCCATTCGTGGCCACAATTTCGGGCCATAAAACTGCCGCAGTGATGAGGCCGAACATTTTTCTTGGCTTAACTTTCACTTTTCACTTTTCCTTTTGTATTGTATTTCCGCTTTAGTCGTACTGTGGCGAATTTCCCTCAAATTCATTCCACTCCGTCCATGGCCTGTCAGGGCTTATGTGGCGTATGCGTTATTTCTTCTTCTGTATTTTTTTTTTGTATCTTTTCAGCTGCTTCTACTCACATTTTGATTTGACAAAGTGAAATGATGAGTTGCGTCTTTCATTTTAAGATGTATTTTTAGTCGCATTTTAAGTATTCAAAAAGAGGTTTTGTTATCACATTTCAGCCACTCGGAATAAGTAATTGAGGTAATAAATTCTTCTTATTCGAGGCATTTATCTTTTTTTCAGCCAGAAATCTTAATTTTGTTCTTTTTTTTATATCAATTTAAATAGAAATAAATTGGTAGCCATGCTGAAATTTAAGCTGAGTTATTTAAATGTTGACCTACTTTTGGAAGCCTAAAATGTACAATATAAATAACCATTTAAATTGAATTGTAAACCTTGAAAGCAGAGCGGTTCAAGGAAAATCCTTGTACATTTATGTTCAACCAAGTTGCCTAAGAGAAAAACTAAAATTCCAATTATGGCTCAACCCGGGTAACTTTTGCCATGAGCACATTCTTCAGAGATTCCTTCCACGAAAAATATCTAATTAATTTTGCGTTTGTCAAAGGAAAATAGTTTCGTTTGCCGGCGCACTTTTGCGCAGCTGGGAATATGTCTAAAGTATTTGCTTATAAAATGTGTATACGACTACATGCAAGTATAACTTTAGGGCATACAACGCATTACTGCACAGATATTAACCCGATCTCGTCCAGGCACGTTACTCTACTAAAGTCCTTGGTAACCATTTTTTCCCCTTTTTATTTTCAGTCAAAGGACAAGCGAAGCGCCGTGGGCCACCGGAGGGCAAAGGAACGATGGCTGGGGAGATATGCAAAGCTAAAACCATAAACCGAAAGCCGCCAAATGCAAGTGCAGAACAAACTCAACTGTGAGAAGAAGAGCTGCCGGAAAAAAAGGAAGTGCAACCTGTGCCCCCCGCCCCCTCCAAAGTCTAATTAGAAAGCATCGCACAGAGGCATCACATTGCTCATACGCCGTGTAGGTCGCGAATTCCTGTGCGAGTGTGTGTGTGTGTGCTACGTGCGTGTGTGTGTGTGTTTTTAGATAAAATTCAAAGGTTACAACTCTTGAAAAGCCAGTCAAAGAGTGTCGAAGTTTATGTTCGATTTGTTTGCGAGCCAACAAAGAATTACTCTGGCATGCGGCTGCTGTTGCCCCAACTGTTGCATGCAACATGGACGGCGAAAATCGGATTATACTTAATGTGGGCGGAATAAGGTGAGTTCTAACTAATCTATACAATTTAAATCTTATTTAAATAATAAAGTATATTAATAAATAATAAATATATAGGGAGTTATGTTTGAAATAAATCAATATTTGGCAATATTTGTTTTAATTTCTAAGCTTATTCGCTAGATGAGTTTATTTCAGAATATACGCTTGAATTAATCCAGATTATAATAAAATATATAATATTTTCTCTCAGTTTAAAATTGAATAAAAACCCTGCACATTAAGAAACAAAACAAAAATATATTTTTAATTGAATTTGCAATTCAAATTGTAATTAAATTGTATACAATGGTTATCAATTTTTAAATAAATTTATTGCAAATTAAAATGACCAATTAATTTGCACAAAACTAAATAATATCTCGACTTAATATTCAAGCAAAAAAATTAAATTCTGATGGAAAAAGAGGAAAGCAATTGATATATTCATTGAAAACTTTGATGACAATGAGAAAACTATAAAAGTAGTGCAGCACTTTTATAGTTTTCCCATTTCACAGAAATGAACGAGTATCCATCCTCGAGTGAAGCCTGAAATTTTCCTACAACCGTAGCAGTATTGTATTTATCTTGACCATTGCCAAATCACGTAGCACATCCTGTTGATTTAATATATTCTCCATATTTGTGTTGTCATAGACACACACTCACGCTCTGGCCTATTTTCGGCTGCTCGCTTTTGGGCCATCGATACTGTATATATTTTTCTCTAGACAGGATATTGGGGCAGGAAAGTTCAATGTATTTCCGCCATTATTTCGGGGCATTGTTGTGATTACGCCTGGCAAAACAATGAAAGCGATACGCTGCCTGCTATCCGTGCCAAAAACAAGTAAAGAGGCAAAAAATAAAGGGAAAATAGAACTAGAAAAACTGTTCACAGGAAATGTTGACTCTTGTCTTTCTTTGGCTCTCCGATTCAGTATGAGTTTCATGTAAATAACTGGGTCCTGGCTTTGAGTTGTAAGCTCCATTATCGGCATCGTCATCGGGGCCCATCATCATCATCATCATCGTATCGTAGTCGTATGTGTGAGTCCTTTTTTCTGGATACATGAAAGCCTCCCGCGACTCGGGTCCTTCTCTGCTTGAGCGCACTTTTCTGGCTGAAAGCGTTTATCCAGCTGCAGATTTTCGTGCCTAGTTAATAATTTATGATTCCGTTAATGGGCAATGTGAGAGGGGCGATTAAGGGTAAAATCCTCAGGATATTTTTTTTTTGATTGCTCTTCCCGGGATTTTTAGTTCAAGGCTTAATGAATGAAAAGGAACAACATAATAAATCCGAGTTTCGCAGCATTTTTTCCCCACGTTATTCCAATTACATTTTTAAACAAATGTTAAGCCATTTTTTGTTTGGAGCTTGCATACACAGAGACTTAATTTTATTGCTGCCAACATATTTTGGGCGCTCGGTTAACCGCACTTTGTAAAATTAACAACGCAATTGCAATTGCATCATCAAAGTATATATTTTATCTAGCTTTTTGTTTTTTTTCCAAACCGCAACACTGACCACAAAAAAGAGAATAAAATAACAAGAGAAACTGCAAAGTTATTTGCAGAAAATATATTTTTCCATTGCTCTGGGTGATGTTACGCCCATTTTCAAATCCACCACGCCCATAAACCAAAGCCATTAAATTGACACATTTCTGTGGAAAAATAAAATATTGTGGCATACAAAGAATCACTTGAATGTGGCTGGTGGGTGAGTGCACTGCTAGTAAATAGTTTTCCAAATAGTTGTCTTGGGAAATTCAATATTTGCTGAATGAGAGAAAAATTCTTGGAAACTTCTAATATGAATTTAAGCTTGATTTTGTATATGTTTTTAAATACAAATTTTACGAGGCTTTTTTCAAAGTATAATTTCCCTTTTGTAATTTATTATTACTTAAATATAATTATTAGGGGAAATTATTTGAATTTTCAATTAAGATGCTTGTTAGGATGAATGTCTAGCGAAAAATCCGATGATATATCGAAAACATTCACGCGCTTAATATTATATCGAAAATATCGAAACGATTGAGTTATCATATTTTTAATTATAGGAAAGTATCGCATTTAACGTTACAATATTGATTTTATTGAAAGGATTCTATAATATATATTTATATATCGAATTTTTCATCTAATATCGATACAAAATCGATATACCGATACATTCTCCTACTTTAAAATGCTACTATAAACTGCTTACTATAAAATGCATTATTAAACCTTATACCATATATATTTTTTATAGCATCTTGTTGGTATAATTTTTTCCAGCGTCTAGGTACAAATCCAACGGCGTTTGTACACAATAATACTATATATATAGAAATCCTGCTCAGCGGCGACATTTGCCATCTAAACGGATGAGAAAGAGAGAGAAAGCTTCGGTTTCAGTTCTTCGCTTAAAGTTCTGTGGATTGCAATAAAGGCGGAGTAGGGCATGGGGCGGGGGCTGTTGTAATATGTCACACTACTCGAATGCTTGTTTAAGCCCCACGTGTGTGTGTCTGTGTGTGTCTGCATCCTTCCAGACTACATACACTCTTGTAGCATACTTATGCGGGCATAGCTGGCCTGACTGGCATCACGCTGTCAGCTCGCCGACGTTTTTAGCACAAATAATACATGCACAGACTCACACGAGCATTGTTCGTGTGAGCATTAAATAGAATATGTTACATAGCTCTAAGTTGTTTGCTATTTTCCCCCAAGTTTCACATTCAAACATGGAGAGTTCTTGTCGCCTTAAAGGGAAAAACGGCGCCATGAAAATGCGCTTAAAATACTTGCGGCTCAATGGAGCGGGAAAGCAGGTTAAGATCTTCAACAGAAATGCGAATTGTTGTCTGGCTTGACACACCTTTGATATATAAAACATATGTGGTTTAAGCACATCTCTGTAAGAGATGTAAGCTAAATGTGTCTTGTGAGCTGCAAGCCAATTAGGGATTTTCCAGCCTAACTGCATCCAAGGTTTCCATGGAAATGGATCTGATATTAATTACAATTTAATGAGCAACCGAGTGCATCTGCTGCACATTTTGAAATGCCAAATGGTTTAATGTGAAAATGCTGGAAATGACTCACAATGCACTTCACAAATTAATGCGGAACATAAGTGAATCCCACACTGATGACTACCGATATCAATTAATTATAATGAGGCCCTAATTGCTGTTCAGTTTTGTTGATTGTGATTTTGAATTTGATAATTACTTTGAAATTTAAGCCCTTTCTGCAGCATATTTCGGAATAGTAAAGGGAATCCAAATTGTATTTGATTTTAATGAGTGTGTGTTGATTTCTAATACACAGAAATAAGCTGCAGGAGTTGTAAATTTAAACTTAATATTTGTTTAATTCATATTTTAGACTTCAAGCCCCAAAGTCTGACATTTTTCTTTAATATTCAGCATTTTCTTTTTAAAGGGACATAGTTTATAGTACAAATTAAAAGCACTTATCACTATTCTATTTAATAACTTAAATAATTTAAAGATAAACATTCGGAAACAAGTTTCCATCACTCTCAAAATCGCAGGCTTTTAACTTGGAATAAATACGCAATCATGACAAACATGAAAAGCGTTTTTCTTTTTATTTCAGCCCAATCATAATAGGAATTATATATATTTATATATATATTTCGTCAGTTCTCTTCGGAATAGCGTGTGCGTGCTCGTGTGTATGTGCGATGATTATCATTGTGATTACGCGGCATTTTTTGTCATAAAAAAAAAGCGAGCATGGAGCTGGGATTTTGGGAGCTAAGAGCCGGGCATATATTGTATCTGGTGAGGGGGCAACTCTCAGATCCAGCTGCTCATCAACGCAGACAATTGCGCACTGATTGTATCTTTGATATACGCACACACACACAGGCGCACGGGCAATAAAGTTGCCACTGTGTGGTTGTGTCTTTCAACACAAATACATTATACTTAGTGCCGCTGGTTGTTTGTTTGTGTTTGTGTTTTGTGCTTGTGTTTGCCATCGTGCTTGTGTCTTTGTTGTTGTTACTGCTACTGTTGGCTCTGCCACTGCGTGTTTCCACTGCCATTTTTCCCTCCGCCATTGTTGGGATTTTCCCAGCTTCTTCTGCCCGTTGCCTTCAATCCCCATGCCATTGTGTGCGAATTAAACGAAATGGCTAATGAAAAGTTTAACAGTCAATAAATAAAGCGGGCATCAGGCATCCGGCATCAAAGGCTCAAAGATGAATGAATGCTGATTTTAGACGAATTCATTTTCATTGCTAAAGTGTTGATATATTTACGGGGATTTAGTTGAATAGTTTAAAGGTATATAAAAGTATTTTAGGTTGATGTTGTAAGCTAGTAGAAGTCAAGAATTAATTTACAATCAATCAAATTGACATTTTTACGAATAACTGGCAAATAAACTTCAATATTAACTTGATTTCAATTGCAATTCAATTCAACTTCCTGCCAGGACACCAAAGAAAAGGTCGCATTGTCCTGCACCTTGAAAGCGGAACAAAAAAGTGAGTTGCCGATGGGATGGGGGAGACGGAGAGGGTGACAAATTGCTGACAAGCATTCTGCGGCATTTGCTGCAGCACCCAAAAGAAAAGCCGAAACCGAGACAGGGAAATATAAAAAAAGGCGGAAAAAAAAAACAGAATAAGTTGAGAGAGCGGAGGAGTGGAATGCAAATGCTCGTGCCAGTTTCATTGCTCAAGTAGCCGCTTAGAGGCAAGTGCCAAAGACAATGGCTCAAAGCGAGTCCTCCCGTCACACACACACACACACTCGCACACACACAAAGGACAAGCAACAGTGCGGGAAAAGCGGGAAAGCTGGAAAAGCTGACAAAACCGCAGCCAACAAGGAGGACAACAATTTAAAATCAACAGCTGCGCGTGTCCTAACAGAAGGAGCTGGAAAAACGTTGAAGTAGCTACTTGAAATGCTTCTGGCTTGCTTTTTGTTTTTTGTTTTTGTTTTTACTTTTGTTTAAATAGCCAAGTTAGGCGGGGCGGGGTGGGGCGGCGGAGTGCCGAGTGTTGGGCGGAAATAGCAAAGTAATAAATAAATTTCCTGCCCTTTTGTTGTTTTATGTTTGGACCGCTTTATTGCGGCTTCGTCTGCAGCGCCTAACGCTTCATTAACTTTCTGGCTTTTAATATACTCTGGCCAGGCCCGAATTTCCGTCTTCCGCCCAATCATCCACCGAACTCTTAACCCCTGTTTTTCCCCGCGCTCTCACTCATATAACCCCTGATATCCACCATTCGCCGTTGTCACTCAGTCAGGCGTTCATCGAGCAGGAACTTGTGTCTGCTGGGGCCTCGAAATTGGAAAACATTTTCGGCTTCTTTTTGTTTCGTTATGGTGTTGTTTTTGTAGGGTGTTCTTCAGGAGAACAGGGGTATATTGGTACCCCTGTGACAACTTTTTGAACCTATATAGAAATGGAAATGGATCGTAAAGATATCTCACAAATATCTCAAACACATTTCTGCTGCTAAATATAATTTGCCGTCCAGAAAGTAGGCTTTGTTCTACACAAACTAAGTACCGGGTATTCCATGGTCGTTAACCGCTTTTCCTTTGTTTTGAATTTGAAACTTCAGCAGAAAAAAAGGGCCATAAAATAAATAAACATTGAAAACGAAACGAAAATAAAAAGCGCCTATGGCCTCGAAAGAGCAAAAATAAAAGACCAAAGAGAACCGCCAAAAAAAAATTTGTCCACTTTAACCCTTCTGGGTGTCGAGGTGTGAGAGTTAGTGACACTTTAGCCGGCGGGTATTTTTAAAGGACCAAGCTCCCGAGACGAAGGTTAAGGTATGCCGTGTCATAAAATCCCAAAAATCTGCTAATCGCCTTGGCCAAATAATGGATCTTAATCGGAATTAAAATCAAACATTACCGCTGTTAATGTCTAATTAAAATGAAAGTAAATAAGAAAATACATCAAGATATAAATAAAGTATTTAAAAAGTACTTTATTCTAAGGAAATCGTAACTTTTAATAGGCCTTATCTTTACTATCTATCAAGATTAAATATATATACTCGTATATATTTTCCTGGATCAATGCAATCCAATTACAGAACTTTATCCTAAATCAATCCCATGATTACATTTCAGATTAAGATTGTGTTTCGGTTAGATGTTGATGACTTGAAGCCCAGTCCCACTGCTCCCATTTAATTTGCTTAACTTTCTTTGAAACTAAACGGAAGTTTTGAAAGTTTGTGGTATATATGCTTGTGTTCTGTTGTTGTTAAATAAACTCTGTATAAACTTCACACAGCTAGAGAAAACCGCACTCACTGCCTCGATTCCAAGGAACTTGAATGCAAAAAAAAAAAAATAGGAACCTCTTCAACTCATGGGTTAACTCGCTACCACGCGTGCCAGTTTGAGTGCGTTGTATGTTGTGTTTATATAGGAGGAGGTGGGTGGCAATTTTTTAACTCACAGCAGAACAAGGGCAGCAGCAGCAAGCACAGCACGAGCACAAAAAATGAACAGAACCACAAAATCATATTGTAAGCCTTGTCAGCCGGTACAAATACAAGAGCACACGCAGGCACTGAGAGAAAGCCACTAAGTATTTGAGATGGAGAAGTATCTTAGAAGTACATTTTTATAGCGGAGTTTAATATATACTTTATATATATTTTATTATATTTTTTTGTAGGCTGAAAGCTTTGTTAACCTCATTAACAATCATCGATCTAGCCAATATCCTTGTTATCCTTTGCTTTACTATTTTCCTTAGAAGCTCGAGTTAGATTTCCTATTTTAAATCTTATTTATCTTCACCCTCTGCTCAGCTTATATTAAAATATTCTCCAAAAATATAGATGTAATATCTAAAACTCCTAAACATTTTCTTAGCGTGCATATGCGAGTATCTTCAGCTATTCCTATGCGTCCTTGTGCAAGGGTTTCCGCTTCCCGCTTTCCCGCCCTGCGTGTGCGTGTGTTATTTTAACAGCAATTTTAATGAAGCGCGAAACCGTTGAAATACAATTTGTAAAGCTGAGAGGGGGCCGGGCTGTTGGATAAGGAGGAAGCGAGGGCTATGGCGGGGCCTCCGGAAAAACAAACTCTGAAATGTCTGGCAAAAGTGGAGGGCAACCGGGACTCGAGGGCTCCGGGAAATATCTGTTCGAGCCAGGTCTTTCTTTTTGCCGCTGGTGGTAACGCCAAATAAAAAAATGGCTGGCAAAACGCGTTTTGGCGCCAGCACCGAATGCTGCCGAATTACTTTGTGACTCGCGAGCGTGCGCGTTTTGTTCGCGAGTTTGTGCGAGTTAATTAAAAAGGGTTTTTGGAATCAGCGCACAAAGGTCTAACCGGGGCCACGAGGCGCTGGTGCGGCGCCAAAAGGCTAAAGAAGAAAGTCTTCATATATTTCAATGTAATTTCGCCTAGGTCATGGGGGGCATTAGGAGTTATGGCTAAATTTGTTTTGTCGGCGGGCCCCTCATAAAGAAGGCTCTGGGTGTTGCTGTATTTTTCAATTGTGTGCAAAGGCCCCTCTTTAAATACTTTTAAAAGTATTTTTTTTTTTGTTTTGTTTTAGGGCTGCTTAATTGAGCAGAGTGAAAAATAAGACATTTTAATGTACGTAATTTAAGCTGAAATGAGGCATGATTTTATTTTTCACAATCCAGAGACAGAATGAAGATATTATGGAGATGCTGAAAATATTTTAATGAGAATTATGATATAAACAGTGAATTATTTGGTTAATTGACTATAACTACATTATATTATATAATTATATTATATTATATATTTTATAAGAAAATTAATACGCTTTTCTCGAAGCAATAGTGCAAGTTTAAATACATTTAAATTCTTTTGCTGAATATATTAAACATTTATGCCAAGACAATGTACAAAAGTACAAATACAAACTAAAGCTTTATTCTCCATTAATTCGCTTTATTTTCTAGTTGTTTCTTTTATTCTCTTTAATATATTTTACAATAAAATGAATAAAGTAATAAACTATTCAAACAATCTAAACACTTTAAATCTTTCTGTAAGCTCGTTATTAAATAAATACTAAAAGTAAGCCCAAAACTTACTAAAGGAAACATAAAACTGCATTTGGAGTAATTTTCGTAAAAACTTTATTTAAGCTTAAACCCCGTAAGCTCACTTGCTACTTGTGTGCAGCCACTAAAGAACTGTTGTTCCTTTCAAGCTACCTTGTGCCTGTATATAAAGTCATGTTGTTGTCCAAAGGACATTATACCAACCAGGCTATCGCTCTTTTTTGGGTGTGTGTGTGTGTGTGTTAAAAGCCCCAACCGTTGTTTGCTTTGTGTTGGCCATGTTTGCTGTTTTTAGCGACTAGTGCAACGCGGATGCCTAAGCCAATATTTGAGCAAGTTAATAGCCAAGAGCGATGACGATGGCGATGCAATGCCGGCAACTACTCATCAGTAGCAGCACCAGCAGCAGCACCAGCACCAGCGTCTACGTCTGGCTTTGTGGCGCCTTCGGCGAGCCCAGAAGTCTTCGAAGGGGGTCGAGGACGCAAAAGAGGGCTGCCGCAGGCTGGGGGACCCATCTATGGCTCTTCTCACGCCAATGCGCAATACACTTCCACTTTATGCACATTTCCGGACGGCGCGCGACAAAAAACCAAAGAATACAGAGGACGACAGAGGAAAAGGAAGAGCCAGGAGGCAATGGTTACAGTTTTCCGGCTACCAGATACCTTACACTGATATTTTTGGTATTTCTAAATATATACAATTTGAATTAAATTGGAGAAGGAAACGAGAGACCCCTAAACCCTTTAATAATATATTTAATATCTATGTTATTCTCCTTGTATATATGTTGAATTTCCTACCGTATTCTTGGCAAAAATCACATGCTCTTCTTGTCAGTTTTCGACTAAAGGGTACTCAAAGGAAAACTACCGCGCAGAATGTCAGCCGCACACTGATGTTGCCGCTTTCGCGTCTGACATGTGTAACTAGGGGCGTGTAACGCGGGACGGACACGGAAATGCCATTGCATTTGGCCAACAACAAAGGGGCCGCTATTGGCGGCGGTCGGGACGGGTTCTCAGAACCAGACGATGATGCATCGGATCGTTTCCATTTGAAGTGGCATCAAAGCCGTCATCATTCTCACTTTTGTTGCAGCTAGCTGTTGCTGTTGCTGCCGTTTGTGCTGCTATTGTTGGGAACATCGCGTGCTATTTCTGCTGGTGTCGCAGGACTAAACCTTTCTACCTTATTGACTGCAGCAGCATTTTCATGCCATTAGCGTGGATGGCGTGAAAATCGATTGATAGCATTTGCGGTCCACGAAATTCAGCCGATGCGGATTATGTTAAATTTTTAATTACTGGCTTGATTCTGGCAGTGGTTGAGGTCAATTAGGATAGCTTTAAATAAAACCAAACAATCGATATTGAAGCCGCCGTTAATCAATTATTGTTGAAATATAAATAAATGCGCTGCAAAGTCGTAGAGAAATGTAATCACTGACTGTGGGCTAAAAACTCTGTATTTTATTACAGATTTCCAGTAAAAATTAAAGGGGTTATTAAGGCCTGATTTAATTATTATAATAATTTAATTAATTGTAGTGCTATTTTCTGTTTTACTCATTTAGAAACCTTATACCACTGTGCGAAAAACGCATTACAGCCATAAAATGGCGATGTGTCGCTCGGCGAGGACATTTAGTACGCGTAGCTGTAGGTTATGGGCGGAGGGAAGTGGCAGCCGAGGATGCCAGCTTAATGCTGACACATCTGGACGGAAACTGGATCGTTTCGTAGCCAGTTTATTGGGTTAAGTGCGACGAGAGTGTTTGTGTGCGAAACCGAATTTGATTTTTCACTTATGCGCACTTGACAAGCGTTTTTGGTGCGTTTTCGCTGCGATTCGCGGGCGGTTTGCAACGCGCTTAAGTGGAAAAGCGGAAAATGTCGTTGCC
Organism: Drosophila parvula; assembly: GCA_018904695.1. Taxonomy (NCBI): domain Eukaryota; kingdom Metazoa; phylum Arthropoda; class Insecta; order Diptera; family Drosophilidae; genus Drosophila; species Drosophila parvula. Next base: position 5,295 of record JAEIIG010033375.1, on the reverse strand, counting down.
TATTTTTGGGCCGGGCAGAATTTAAACCTCCCCCCTTATCTGGCAGTTGAAAATGTCTTGATCTGGGTTACACTACTAATCCCCTTGGTAAGCCTTTTGTTTGTCCTGTCATGTCCCTTCCCTCGAATTTTGCTGCTTTCGCTTTTATTCTTTATTTGTTCTCTTGGCTTATCGGCGACGCCGTGTCCATGGCCATTTTCCGGCTAATGATCAAAGTGGCCGGCATCGCTGCGATGTTGCGATGTCCCAATGGGATTCGTTACGTTCCCGGTGATTTTCCTCCATTTTCCTCCAGCTCTCTCATAACAATGTAATCGAGTGTAGACACTGCGATAAAGTTGAATTGCCGTGCCGGAGAAGAAAAAAATGTTTTGGCAAATGGGCCGACATGGCGTATACTTGATTATTTTTCGGCTTCTCTTCCTCGCCGTCGACTGCAAATGCTGAATTATAGTTTTGTGTGTGGCGGCAGCAGGATAATTAAAGTATGGCTGGCAGTTTATAGCCTTTGCTGGCTGCGCATTAAGTCCGGCAAGAGAATGCCTTTCAATTATGCCCCGCGCCCCCTGTGTCGGCCGAGCTTGCAACTGCAACGCTCGGGCGCACCTGTGCACGCGCCTCAATGCGCACGGCTGCGCTTTTGGCAATCATCGTGGCTCTCTGCCGTTGGCCCCCGCTCTCCTAACTGACTTCTAGTTGCCTCCTGTTTTTGGCGAGTTGGCCACCTGCCATTTTTTGGGGTATTAAAATTGCCCATGGATCATTTGCAATTTTAACAGTTTTTCAGTTCAGATTCCTCTCTCTCTTCTCTCTCCATCGTCGTGGTTTTTTCCATAGTTGAATATGTATGAAATGATTGCCATCGAGCGAGTTCCAATTTAAAATAACTGTATGCCCCCCTCAAAAAAAATCCACAAAAAGTCTGACATACCGAAGCCGGAGTACAGAATAATTGCGTATACGCCGCGTTGGGTTTATTGTTCGATTTGAAATGGATGCAAAGAACTGAATTAAGTGCGAAATGCAGGCAAATGGCATATCAAATGAATTTGGTTTGGGGAAAAGCGTAGCTTAACTTTATAGTGAGGCACAGAAATCGGCTATGAAATATTCAGGCTCATAAATCATACACAATTAATCAAGAGTGGTGCTCCTAGCCCCACCTAGCTTTTATATCTGTTGCAATGGTATTTATAAAATTCAACGTAAAAATATGCAAACTTTGCCATATATTTTATATATGCTATAAAAGAACAAATGCCGGCTGAACTATGGCCTTTTCGAAATGCCATAGAAGCAATTTGCTGCCATCGCAGCAAAATTGAAATACAAATTTTAAATAAATTGCATACAAATGCGCTTATTCAATTTCGGAAACAACAAAGTGGAAAATAAGAGAAAAACTTTTGCACTAACCGCAAAGCACTTGACACGCTCAGCTGCTGTCCAATCTAATGGACATCTCTCCGTCCATTTGCCTGTTTTTTTTTCCTCTCTCTCTCCTGGTTTTTCCTATGATGTGGGATGAAAGACGACCTGCTGGGAGGAAGTGTGTGTCCTGGCGTGTTTCTAAATCCCCCAGCCATGCAGGTGCAGAAACATCCACTCCACAAACACTCACACACGCTTGGCCAAAAACAAAACTTTGCAAAATACCAATATATGCAAATAAATTTAAGCTTATTTTCTCGTAGATGGACGACCGAGCGAGCAGCTCCTTGTTGTTACTGCTTGCACACTTTGCTCGTTCACTTTTGGCTCTATGCAAAAGCCATCAATGTTTCGCCCAGTGTAAGCCGAGAGAGGAAGTATCTGCGAGTGTTTGTTTGCTTTATCGTCGTGCTGTTGGATAAGCAAAATAATGGCATTCAGTTCAGAGGGTGTCATAAACAAAGCCAAGAATCTATCGGCAAACAATGGGATTGCACATAAAAAGCACTACATTAGGAAAGGGAAAACGATTGGAAAAAACATTCTCAATTTGCCAAGAACATTGTGTGGAATTATTTATGAACAGGAAGAGATGATTAGCTTATCTGTGTATTAAAGTGGTTTTACATTTTCCAAACCATTTAATTATAATGGATATAAAGCAAACATTTGTGCAGGAGATTTTCCTACAAGAAAAGTTGAAATGTTTTAGCAATTATTTATTTTCTGGGAAGGAAATATATGAGGAAATTCGCTTCTTCAATTATCCTCTCACACTTTGTATATAGTTCCCAGAAGCCGAAATTATTTATTAAACAATTCAGTTTCTTTAATAACTACACACTTTTTGAATAACTTTATTTCAAATAAAACTTAAACTGAGTTAACCGAATGGAAAGAATACAGAGACTGACCGCAGACAAATACACTATCCAAAGGATCTATATGTGCGTATATAGAGTTGTAGATCGTAGACATAATAGAGCAAGGGGTTAGCGTCGGAATTTAGATCACCTAAACGTGACGAACCATATGTGGGACTTCCCTCTCGGAGGGAGTAATGCCTCCCGCTTAGGAGTTCTTCTGTGGCACCTTCACAATGACGCTCTTGACCTCCGTGTAGTTGGACAAGGCGTATTCGCCGTTTTCGCGTCCATGGCCGGACATCTTGTAGCCACCGAAGGGAGCCTGGGCGGCCAGGGCATTGTAGGTGTTCACCCAAACGGTGCCAGCACGCAGGCCACCGACAATGTAGTTGGCCTTGTCCAGATCCTTGGTGAAGACAGCGGCAGCCAGGCCGTAGTCCGAGTTGTTGGCTCGCTCGATAACTTCATCGAGTTTCTTGAAACGGATCAGCTGCTGGACGGGGCCAAAGATCTCCTCACGAGCAATGGTCATGTTATCCTCGACATTGGCGAAGACAGTGGGCTGGACAAAGTAGCCGGGCAGACCCTCCGGACGACTGCCACCGGCCACCAGCTTGGCACCCTGCTTCTTGCCGGTCTGGATCAGACCAAGGATCTTCTCCATCTGCTCCTCGTTGACCTGGGGACCCTGTTCGGTGTTCAGATCGAAGGGATTGCCCACGGTGCGCTTCTTGGCACGCTCAGCGCTGCGCTCCACGAACTCATCGTAGATCTTGTCCTCCACAAAAGTACGGGATCCCGCGCAGCAGCACTGGCCCATGTTAAAGAACAGGCCGAAGTGAGCCGTCTCCACAGCGTAGTCCAGATCAGAATCTCCCAGGATAATGTTAGGCGACTTGCCGCCCAGCTCCAGGGTGACCCTCTTCAGGTTTGTGTTGCCCGAGGCCAGCTGGATGAGCTTGCCCACATCGGTGGATCCGGTGAAGGCCACCTTGTCCACATCACTGTGATTGGCCAAGGCAGCGCCAGCACCTCCGAATCCGGGCACAACATTGACCACTCCCTCCGGGAACCCAGCCTCCTTCACCAACTGGGCAATGTACAGGGCAGTCAGACTGGTCTGCTCAGCGGGTTTCAGCACAATGGTGTTGCCGGTGGCCAGGGCGGGACCCAGCTTCCAGGCCATCATCAGAATGGGGAAGTTCCAGGGAATGATCTGGCCACACACTCCCACGGGTTCGTGGCGGGTGTAGGTGAAGAAGTCGCCATCCATGGGAATGGTCTTGCCATGATTCTTGTCCGCCCAACCAGCAAAGTAGCGCAGATTCTTGATGGCCGTCGGGAGATCCACGTTGTAGGACATGCTGTAGGGCTTGCCATTGTCCAGGGTCTCCAAGCTCTGCAAGGAAATGGAATAGGTATTAGAATTTTTAACTTTTATTAATTAATTACACAGAAAAGTTGTAATAATTGTGGATAGAAAAAACAAGGTTTAAGCCAACTTAAATCATTACAACAAGATTTTCAATTACTCAACAGTAGCTTTGCGTGTCTGCCACACTTAACAAATAATTTACTAAATCTCTGTTAACAACGAATTAATACTCACAGCCAGGTAGACCTGATCGCGCTCCATGAGATCAGCCAGGCGGTAGATAAGGCGACCGCGCTCCGAAGCATCCATACGGCGCCAGGGAGAGCCCAATCTAGTTTATACAAATAAAAACAAATCATAAGTATATATGTATGAATATAATCAATCAATAGTTGCCATCCAACACTCACTTGAATGCCGTGCGGGCGGCTTTCACGGCAATATCAATATCCTCCTTATCGCCAGCCTGGATTTCGGCGATGGTCTGCTCCGTGCTTGGGTTGATGGTGCCGAAAGTCTTGCCCGACTTGCTCTTGTGCCACTCATTGTTGATAAACAGCTGCAAAAAAGTTAATGGTTAGCAATAGCTCCATTTATGGCCGTATAATTTTAATAATCTGGCATATTGCATTTTATTTAGATGTTACAAAGCGACAACAAGCCGCCGCTCCCCGATTTGATAAGCCCTTGACTTTGATGTTTTGTTATTATATACATATTAGCTGTTTGAGCGTGTGTGGTTGCCAATTGAATAATCGCTATCGGCTGATTGTTCAGTTAGCATGTGTAGCTGACAATCCCCCGCAACCTCTGAAATCTGAAACGTTTACCGGTTAACTGATTAGAATCTCAAGTTCCTTCATCACAAGCAGTCTTATTTGTATAAACATATTTCTTATTTATCTTTTCTTAAGGTATATTTTTATATATGTACCTCTTTAGTATTTCACCATCGAATCGGTGACTAAAAAACTTTCCGCCAGACATCGCCAAACATAAAATTCACATAAAAATACAAAGGCACGTGTGAAACTTTTTGTTTGTGTCTGGTACGTGGCTAGACGATCGAACTAGTTTTGGGAGCTTGACTTTATAAAGTGTGCCATGTTATCTACATACTTGGCAGTGGGCCATGGAATAAAGCGTGCTGGCTACTGGCGATAAGGAGTGGAAACTACCTAAGGCAGCAAATTCATATATATTAAAAGGTGAATCAACCTGATAAGGACTTGGATTATAGTTTGTGTTAAATAAGCAGATTCTCCATTATGTCAAAAAAGTAATATGTAAAATATCTCACGAGAGATTTCTTTTTATAGAACGATTTAAGCTGCATTAAGCACCAATAAGTACTTGCCAGTGTCTAATATATTATATTAAAATAATTACAGTAGAGTCCGGTTATAACGACTTTCAAGGGACCGACGATTTTACGTCGTTATACCCGGAAGACGCACTAACCGAAAGCAGCAAAAACAATTTTTTTTTTTTTGTTTATTTTTGGTTGATATGATTGTAATATGCGTTTTGGCTTTAAGACATTGCTTTTAAATAAAGTTTTAAAATTCTTTTGCCAGAGTAACGTTGCGCTCACCGGCTTCCAAGCGCCGAATAATTTGCATT
>JAEIIG010033373.1:0-14507 GCA_018904695.1 Drosophila parvula | reverse complement strand
AGTATTTATACTTGTATTAAATAATTTCTATTAACAATAAAATAAACTGGCCAGAATGACAACAAATACTTCCCTGTGCCATCTTCTTTTGCTTGCTTTTATACAAAGATACTTGGTAGGGCCTCCAAGTGAAACAAAACAAAAATAAAAACAAAATAAAAAAAAAATACCATACATCAACAAAGGGTGGGCATAAAAACAAAAACAGAAAAAAAAAACAAAAAGTGAAATACAATCGAACGAAAAGTGGAACACAGAGGCTTCACCTTTGTGCGGCCAATCAACCTCTGAATTCGATTGAATTCGATTTGAAAGGTTCTTCCTGAACGCGATTAGTCGATTTTTTTGTTCTGGACTCGAATTCAATTTCAGCGAATGCCGAATGAGGTGAATATTAAATGAATTTCAGGCCTACACACGCACACACACACGGTGGACTTTCTTATGAAATTATTAATTTTCAATCAACATATAATTGTTACACAAAAATGATAAATTAAATAGATGAAATACTTGAACAAAATGAAAGTATTTAAATATTTAAGATAGGCAAGGAAAACTTGTATCTATTTAGTATTTAAATATTAAAGGAACAAGGAAAACTCGTATCTCTTTAGTATTTTAGATATTTAAGGTACAAGGAAAACTTGTATCTATTTAGAGTGCAGTTACACCTGCCCTTTGCCCAAGGATACCTACATAAGTAAATCTGTTCGGGGATGGAAATTCGAATTGGTAAGCAAATTGCAATCCCTGTACCCAACGGTAATCCACCTAGCAGCGATGCTCTAATCCGGAGAATCCCGAGATACTTCAAATGCGAGCGATTTCTTGTGTAGATACTTCAGCAAACACACACACGCAGTCGGCTTACCTTTCCACCAAAAACACACACTTCAAACAACCAAAAACCAAGCCGAACCGAACTGAGAAAAAAATCTCCGTTCAAGGGCATATTCCAACTTCAACTAGCCATAAATCCCACCGGCAACCTTTTCCACTCGACGTGACGCGATCTTTGTCGAATTGCGTATCTCGGAGATAGGTTCCGTCCCGAATTCTGTTCCTCTGTTGCCAAGCGATCGTGAGTCGTCGTGTAATAGCCAACAACAAAAACTATAATAATAATAATAATAAAAAGAAGAACAGAAGTGAAGCCGATCCGATCCCCAATTAGCGATCAGGTAGCAGGTCACAGGCTTCAGATCCAAGGAGGTAATAGGATACGCGCTCTCTCCTATAGATTTGCTACCGATAATAAATAAGGAAAAACGGAAGTTGATCCCAACAGCTAACTAGCTAGAAGTATATCGATATCGATAGCGCTACTGATACTGCGATCAATGTCGATTAGTTTTGACTCGATTTCATGGGAATTTAAGGGAAAGTGAAACTGTCACAGATGCTGGTGGATTGGTTTTGTTTTTTCTGTCATTTTCTATTTGTTGTGGGATTTATGATTGAATTTTAAATGGTTTTGAGGGTGGGATTTATACGGACATCATTTGGAAAAATAATTTATATTTCTCACAACTAAAGAAGGGAAATTCTGTAAGCTGAAGATACTTGGTTATTATAGAGTTTAGATATTTTTAAGCCAGCCTTTATGAGTTAAAACTACATATTATATTATATATAGCAGTGGTTATATCGAGAGTGATTTTCCTGGCCTCAAATATATTCCCCTTAACTTGACCCTTTTCAATGAACCGATTTACAAGTAAATAAAAAAAAAATAAAAAGAAACACAGTTCTAACAGAAACAGAAAACCGAATCAGAAATGGTGCTAAGTAATTTGAATAACCTTTGCATTGCTCCACTTTTTGTTCTGATTGAATACATTTCGAGTGGTTCTTCAGGGTATCGAATATAGGCTGGAAACTCTTGCCACAAAATAAAAACCCCTATAGACTTTCATAGTTGAAAATTTCCAGGAAAAATATAAATGTTAACGAGCATATGTTATAGCAGGATACTATTATACCCCCCCCATATTTATTGCCTGTGTCGTAAATGTCCTGGCGTTTTGTTTCAGTGTGGGGTTTGATTGATTGATGGATTGATTGATGTGTGCCCCGTTCGACAGCAACCCCGTCAGTTCAGCCAACTGTCGCAGCTACCACACTACGAGGGGTTGTCGTAATGATACAGTAAGCCATCAATAAGGCAATAATAATTGTAATAAATATTCTAGAATAGGAATTGTAATCTAAAATGATTAAATCACTAAGTAAAGTAACATAATTTGCTTAATTTTCATTCAAATTATATTTATTTAATTATATATTAATGTTTAAAAATCATAAACAATCGAAATGGTTGTTCATTGTCCGAGTTCTTACTGTACTACACACACAATTTGTGTCTTGTGGCAAATAATGCAATAAACGAAGTTCAAAGACAAATTTGTTTGCCATTTACACGACGTGTGCGAGATGCTGTGTATCTGTATCTGCAAGATGACCAGCTGGGCAATTACGCACACATATGTTGAACGTAATCCCTGGACTGCACCTTGCTCTAATATGATCGGTCCTTAATGGGCCACAGCCCACCCCCACCCCGACCCTGACTCCGACCCCGGACACATACCCCATATCCATATCCGCATCTCTATCTGTCTATCTATCTTCTATATGTATCTATGTATCGCATCGCTCGTATCTTCTAACTAAAAATACCGTTCGGTCGGGCATCCGTGTGTTTATACATTCTATTTATTTTTTATACGTATGTTTTAATGTTTGCATATTGTGCGATCTGGGCGCATAGCCTCCCCTGGCATCCATTCTCTCTATCTCTATATATCTATATAATTTCGCATTTCGAACGCTCTTAGGCGCTATTTTTGTATCTTGCTTGAGCCGATTATATGCGCGCCAAAAAGCCAAAGAAACAACGCATTTTATTCGTATAAAGTTTAGTCTATTTACCTGACGGGGTCGAGCTACAGATACCCTGCTGAATTTTTGTATATACTTAAAGTTCTTCTTCCTTTGGTTATTTTTTAAAGAAAATAAAACTTAATTTAAACAAATAAAAGTAAAAAGGTGACTGGAAAATATGTGTATTTGTAATAAATACAACTTCTTATTATTTAATCACAAGTATTTGTTTATATACTTATTGAAGTATTGTTCCAATTTCTTGAAAGAGCTACAAATATTACAGTGTCTATAATCGTTCCCTTTTATCACTAGTTCAGTATTTTATTAGGGTGCTGCATTCCGAGCGGCTGACTATGTAAATTACTCACAAGCCTAATTTAGGCAAATACTTCAGGTATTTCTTTATAGTATAAATAAAGGTATTGTATATAAAGGTATATAAGTATATAAAGGTATTTAAATATATAAATGTACTGGTATTGTTTCCTTTTCTTGTAAGCCAAAACTTATTTATTACTTATTTAAGTACAAAATTCAAACCAATAATGTAGATATTAATATACTAATTCAAGTATAAATCTTTCTCAATTTCCAACTACAAATATGTTCCAAATTTTCGATATATATCAGATATATAATCTATATACCTTAATCCCCAACGGTTTCCCCCTTTTGATTGGCCAAGAAGAAGAAGTTTCGTTTATTTATAAGGCGCGCCACAATTTTAATTTAATATGAACCATCAAAACCGGTGCAAAACGGTGTGCAAAAAAAAAACAACAAAAACAAAAAACAATATAAAAAAAATGTAAATAGGATAAATAAGAGAAAGGCGAGAAAGATCGGGAAGCGAGAAAAAAAAACGGGGTAAAGGAATTGGGGAATTGACGGAACGTGCAGAAAATAGGTCAAATCTATTTCGGGGCGAGCGAAAAATGGCGATAAAAATAATGAGAAGATGCGCGCAAAACGCTTTCCACTCGCTTACCCCACCGGGTTTCCCCCTACCCAAAATATTATTATTATTTTTATGCCGCCAACACCTTTTTTCCCCGATTTTTTTGGCAAGCGCGCTTTTCTTTTTTTCTCTCTATTTATTTTTTTGCGTGACGGAAATTTTTTTGGCGGCTGGTGATCGCGGAAAATGTGTTGCTAGGCGCTGGAAAATGGAAATGATTTATCTGACCGGTAATATTTTGAAATTTTTAGGCAGGCAATCGTCCCCTTTCGGAAGCCATTTATTGAGGGATTACACTTAACAAAAAGGAGTAGCTTTAAAGGGGTATAAGATACCAGGAAGTTAATGGATGGAATTACCAAAAAGGCTAACGATACAGCATATATTTATATGTTTTCTTTTAGCAAAGTTAGTAAAAGCAAATCAAAGACCTTTATAAATATAAATTTCAATAGTTTTTTGATATTTTTTTGATATATTATATCTAGATGTACATTTTTTGATCAGTGTCGCCATTTGGTGTCCTATGTATTGCGAATCTTTTATTATATCTCAGCTGGCTTCTTATTATGATTAATGGTCATGACTTGGCCCTTCCCCCTTGCAGCACACGTGAGTTGGGAAAAGTTTTTTTTTCTTCCCACAGAAATTCATCGAAGTATTTGACAGATGCGCAGCTTAAAGGCAAGGACTTATATATATATATATATATATTTAATAGATATAAGTTAGTTCCTTTTTTTTTGTATAAGCAAACAATCACAGGAAACGCCTTTCACATCAGCTGTGGCTTAACATATCCTTAAGCCACAAATAAATACAGGGTAGGTAGTATCTGTTTGGTTTTTATTGGTTTTTTTATTTATCTGAAGGATGTTTTTAAATAAAAGATTAGCAAAAAATGCAATTTATTTCTAGTTGAATTACTTTACTTAGATACTAGAAAACTCTCTTTGCTGGTGAGTAGTCCCGACTTTTTTCTCAGGCTAAAGAACAATGTTTGCTTACAATTTAACTGATCCCTGCTGACAGGTAAAATAACAAAGAGTCCCAGCAATTGCATTTAGAGCAGCTTAGCTTAAATTGATTACGAGCAATAAACTATACCCGCAACTTGACTACAAAGGCAATGGAAATTTCATTGAAAATGCAATACAAATTGCTGTTTGCATTTAGAACAAATCCCAGGGACAACCGGGCAAATACAAGGTGAATCCTTGCCGATGGCCTTTTGATCTGGTTTCCAGGAACACCAACCTGAGTGCCGTGTGGCTGAGTGCCCCGGACTGCAACGGGATTCCCCCTGGCCATTGTGCCCCATCGACTTTTATTAATGCCCACCGACAGGAAGCGCTTTCTTGGCCAAATTGCACTTGTCATGCTGCCAAGAAATGTCCAAGAAAAATGCGAGAAATATTCAATTGAACAGCAGACGAGCCCGGAGTCGTGACAAATCGAAAAGCCTGCAACCTGAGAGATCTGACAACTGAGACCCCGAAAAAAAAAACAACAACAACAAAATCTATATAGTAAAATCCGAGTGTCTCGCTTGAGTCAACAATGGCACACCGACTTTTTCAGTTATTCTGTTTGTTTCGTTTGATGAATACGCATCAGGAGTGTGGCATTGCCCATAGATTCTTTCCTAGCCTTTCACTCGATATTTTCAGACTTTTTTAGATACTAATAATGAGTTTTCCAGCCCGCATGAATCAGCTTGCTGGAACAGTGGCAATTAAGGCCGGCAAAAAAAAAAAAGCGACCAAAAACCAAAATAAAGTGTCATTAAAACCGTAAGCGATGCGATGGCCCACGCCATGTTAAGCAGGCAAATAGAAAAATTTATTAAACAAATAAAACGCTGCAGGGGCGGATTTTTTTTAGTGGGGTGTGTTGTGAGGAGAGGCGGGTATTTAGGGGCCTGGGGTCTTCAATTAGTCAGACTTACCCCGGTCACTTCCACACCACCGCCAACTGAGGAACAACGACAAAAAAAAAACTATTTATACACACGCTAAGAAAATCTGAGATGTAAATTCATGCAAATAAAATAAATTGTTCAAAAATTGTTATAATAAATTAAATTAAATTAAATTAAATAAAATAAATTGTTCGGACGGTCCTTATTTAAATTGTTTATGTTATCATGGACCTCACACATTTAAGGGTATCACGGTGCTGCATTCTGTGCGGTTGGGCTTGAGTGGCTGGCAGAAACACAGAATACATAAATAAGCACATTTAACAAAAAATAAATAAGAGCAACAAATAAAACAGTGTCTAAAATCGATCTCTATTATCCTTAATTTAATATTTTATTGCGGTGCTGCATTCCGTGCGGCTGTTTGTGTAAATTACCACATTCTAAGTGCTAATTGAGCAAAATAAATAAGCACAGTTATAAATAAGCAATATTTAAGTGTATCTATCTCTAATCTATCTATCTATCTATCTTTTTAACGTAATTTAACACCTTACTGCAGTGCTGCATTCCGTGAGGCTTATTTAAAGAATCTAAACCGTTTCGTTGTGTAAAAATAATGTTATTTTAAGCGTTTTTCCATTTAACTAAATTATGATATTAAAGAAATACTACAAATAACTAAAGTTCCTTAAATAAAATATATATTTCCTTATATATTATATAAAACTTCCCCTTCATCAGCTTAGTTTTCGCTCAGTGCACAAGTCGGGCAATTAACTCGACAAGAAAAAAAAATACACGAGGGAAGTGGTACGCAGGTCCAGGGCATTTCAATATAATAATAATTGTTTTGTACTTACTCAGTTAGCTGATTCATCTCCGCCAGGGAAAACACCTGCAATACCAAGATACAGAGATGTACTATATGATATATATGTGTGAGTGTACAGGTAGGGCGGCAGGGTTAAGGGTCAGCATATAGGAAGAGGGCCCTATTATCGTCATCTTTGGCATACCTAAAAAGAGTTTTTACGATCGTACACGACAACGAGCACTTTTATGTCGAAACGCAGGATGTCGCATCTTTTACAGCACTTTCACCTTCACCTTCAACTTCGACCTCATCTGCAGATTCTGAGTGAGAAATACATAAAGAGAGTTGTCAAAGGGAAAAGTAGGAGGCGCCATTAAATTGCCCGGCATAGTTCCAAGAAGAACGCTTGAGATAATACGCCCCGCGGCCCTATTACTATCGGGCGTAACGATCGCATCAGGTAAGGAGAACGCTTGTAGAATTCCAAAACTGTTCCAGTTTTTCTAAATTGATTTTAATATTATATTTTTATCTAATCGTACATTTTTATGAAAAGACATTAAAAACCTTTACCTTTTCCGGCTTTTTTTTTAAGATTTTTATTTATGGACTAAGAAAAGACTTGACTTTACTTTAAGAAATATATATTAACAAAATATAGATAGTAGCCTCTGCAGTTTCTGTCACTTCCTGTCTGAATTTCAGTTATTCGTTGTTACAAAATATACAAATATATACAGTAGAAATTGATGGCATAATAATGTACAAGCTGACGCCAATAAGCCATCAAATTAGGAAGCTGCTTGGCTACTTCAATTTGTGTTACGAGTGTGACTTCTCAGTGTGGAGCAGATGTCCGTCGAAGAGCTGGAAGTCGGTAGCGTCCCAGGTCCATGAGTGCAGCTACTGTCGGCCCCAATTCTTCCCGATGATCTACTGGACGGTGCTGTTCGTTAGCCTGATTGCTCTGATCATAGGTTTGCTGGACCTGATCAAGACAATCACATGCCCACTGATGTTGGCCCATTTGGTGCCGGAGCGACACTTTCACATTTTTGGCAGATGTACTTTGAAGAAGACAAGTCTGCTCGGATGCAGCATCTCGGTGGGCATTTGGCTAATGTTAATCTATGGCATCTTAACAGTGAGTTCAAGTTCTCTATAAGGATTAGGGAATTATTCCGATAACTAAAGAAGAACAAATAATTTTTGTTGATATTTTACTTACTGCTCGGATATAACATTTCGAAGTCGAACTTGTGTGTAATAATTGGGAATGTCCAATACTTGTAGATGGCATAAAAAGAAATGTAAATGTATTTCAAAAGTTCTTTACAATTTAGAAGTTGAAATAGATCTGAAAGTACTAAGTCATAATCTCTAACTTTAATAACAAAAGAAAGATGGTTCGATTGAAAATAGTTTAAAGAGGGAAGAATTCAATGTTTAACATAAACATGCTTTAGATAAAGGGATTTCCCTCGTTTCTCGTTGCTTATTTCATCCTGTAAAAACCAATTTTTAAGTTGACTTAATCTAATTTTCTTAGGTCTACCCCAATTGGATGACTCCATGGATTTGGTTGACCACCATCGTGATGGCCATTAACTGGGTGCTGTATTTCATCGAGCTTGTCTACACATTCCCAAGAATCTACTTCCAGGATCTATTGTCTATTATACTGCCCACCATCAATCTAGTGATGGTTCGTTGTATCAGGGAAGTGTTCGTGATAGCCATCAATGATCGCACCGATAACCTACTGTATATCATATAATACCTATATGAGACCATTTATTACGATCGAATGGATCGGCCCAGGCTGAATGTCATCATTAAATAAAGGTGCAGGGACAGCCTGCATAATTGCAACCCAGCCAGCATTAAGCTCAATTAAGTTGGCGGCGGCACGCACGACGCTGCTCGTAATCAGTTTTCAGTTTTCTGTTTTTTTTTTAATTTTTATTTGGAGCCCCTCGGCGTTCTTCAGAGTTCCTGGGTCTTTCAATCTTCGGGGAATCGGAGTATTCGATGGAGAGGGCCCGTGCCTAGCCAACGAACACCTTGCAGAAATCTCCCTTTACCCAGCTTTCAACCCCTCAAAATGCTCGTTCGCCAAGTGAAGAAAAATACCCTTCTCCAGATGAAGTTGTTTGGTTTAATTCTTTTTAAATTTAAAAGGTCAAATTTAGGAGTAACAATTAATTAAACGTGGCTCGATAATGAAACATATTTATAAAGCTGATAAACTAATCAACAGTTTTAGTTTTTAGGATGTCCTTAGGTAATATTTTTCAGATTATTTAGAGTGCGATTTAAGATAAATGCAGCAGGTCGCAAACAAGCAAGTACAGTCTGTGTCGCTTCCAAAATGCAGACTTGGGAATTTCAAGTGCACTCTTTCAAGAGATTTTATTTTATTTTTTCTAATAGTTTCCATATGTTTTAAAGTAATACTATTTTATTATATATATACAGAGATCTTTATGATAAGTGCAGGAGGTAGCAAGCAAGCTGTACAAGCAAGCAAGTACAGTCTCATTCGCTTTCAAAATGCAGACTTGGGAATTTCTAGGGCACTCTTCATAGAAAATTTTATTTTATTTACATAATATTTATAATTTATATTTATAATGTAATTATTTGTTAAGCCATTTACTACTTACTTTTATAAAATGCAAACTTCTTTTAAGATAAGGTTTTATTGTTGCAAGTCACGAGTACTTCGAGTACTAATGAGGCACAGGTGACTTCCTTCTGAAACAGCTTTCAATTTTTTCAATTTTTTGTATTTATTTTACGTATTGATTCAAGCAGCGAATATACCCAGTTTCTGGCGTTAGGGCACCATGTTAATTCGCCTGCATTTCGACACTGTTAACTCAGGCGATCGTCGAATTGCACCTGTTGCAACCCCAGCTCCCAAGTTGCAACCCCTTTTCCCCTTGTCCCGATATCACGTTCCTCGAACCCAACGCAAGCTGCAAGCCAAACCGAAATCTATACATAATTAAAAAAGAAAAAAAGGAGAAAAAAAAAGAGGAAAAAAGCACGCAGTGCGTTGAAAGTTTAACAAGAGGGTTGGCGCTGACTGTGGCTCTCCGCTCATATGTCCAGATCCAGAGCCAGACCCGGAGCCAGACCAGTTATGTGACATCCGAACACCCGGTTAACAAAAGGTGAAGACGACGCTGAAGGAAGAAGTTACAGCTGGTCCCTGGGTGACACGCCTTTAGATACATCTGTCCGCTCTTTGCTCAAGGATCAAATCTGCTCCAGTAGCTCACCAGTATATATAATATACCCCTATGTGGTCAACTTTAAATACGTATTATTTTTCCCCTTTAAGTTAAATAATACAATTTACCATATAATAGATATATATATAGATATATAGATTAATAACAAAAACCCTCTGCCGCAATAAAACTTCAGGGTATGTTTTTTTTTTTGCTTGTGTGTGGCTCTGCGCTTCGCGTTTTCTTTATTTAACTTTCCACATTTTCGAAATTTTCTCTCTTCGTTTCCTATAAATCCATTTTTTTGTTTACAAAAATTGTCTTTCTTAAGCTCTTCCGTGTCGTTCTGTCAAATGGTTTGTTCTTCATTTATTACGTATACGCCCCGGCTTACAAATTTGTTAAGGTTCTATTAATTTAGTATTTATATATATATAATTTGTTGTTGTTGTTTTTTCTTGCTTCTAATTGAATAATGTATAAGTATATATATATATATATAGGGTGTATATGTATATTATATATGTATGTATATATAATAATTTATTTCAAATAGTTGCTCATTTATTATAATATTGTTGTTTGCATATATTATGCATGTAAAACACATTCATTTAAATATTTTCGAAAAAATACAAAAATTTACAAAACGTTCTTCTCTCCACTCTCCACTCATTATTCCATCTCTTCGTTTTCTTTATTTTTGTTTTTTGTTTAGTTGAACTATTGAAGCCTGTTAAATGTATTTCTCGGGTTAAGTTTTCTTTGTGTGTTTTTAGTTTAAAGCTGTACATATGTATATATAATATATATATAAGCAGATTTTTCTTGGGTTCTTTGTGTTTCTTGATTTTTCATATATAGTTTTTGCTCTATGTTTATTTACACTTTGGTTCTATGACTATTTTGTACTTTTGATTTTGCATTGCCTTCCTTCTGCTCTGGAACGACCTTGAGTTTTTTGGGGTCTATCAAACCTCCAGCTGCTCGTTGACCAGTTCCCAAATCAAATTTGGGCAATAAATTAACAAAAATATACGCTAAATGGTGACAAAAATAACTTTCAAATGGAATAAAATGCGCTCTTAGCAGAGGCGTTAGATTTATGCATTTCGCCAAAAAATTAAAAAAAAAAAAACACACACAATTGAGTGTACAGTGAAAAAAAAACATGGTACATGTAAGAGAAATGTGTGTAAGTTGTGTACTTATATACTTATAACTAGAGCTGGAAAAACATCGATGCTTAAGGCGGATATATCGATGTTTACATATTAAAAAAACATCGGAACTTTTCGATACTTTTTCAGCACTCCTTATAACATTTATAAATACAAGTATACATAAATAAATATAATAATAAAATATATAAAAGATAATAAAGTATATAACAAAATCTATTTTAATTTAAAGACATCTTCGACTCAACAGAATCTTTACTAAAATCGAAATAAATTATGAATAAACATTGATAAATTGATAAATATATTTAATATGTTTTATCTTAAAAGTAACAAAATGATATTAAACACTATAATTTGCAGTGTATACAACGAACTGTGACATTATAGCTGCGATTGTGGTGAAAATGAGTAACCGTTGCTTAGGTCACAGATCATTTTGTGATCACTAATGGTGATCTTAGTTACTTATTTTGTTTTTTCTTTTTTTTATTTTAGTGATTCATAGGTACTAGGTAATTTGGAACGTGACTTTGTTTGGCTCCAAAGTACAGTGACTCGATAATGGGAAATATAAGAGGATTAACAAATTTAAGATATCGTTGCAGAGGGTTGAAAGGCCTTTATAAGAAAGTATATCTACATATAATTTTGTGGTTGGAACTTTCATTCACTATACACACTCGCATTTTATTATAATAAATCATTTCAAATTACATTAAGGCCCATATATCTTATTTATTATCCAAACAAAGAATGAAGAAGGCTTCAATTTAATGAAAATTGGTAATTGCTGCCCAAGTGACTTCTTCTGGGGATGCCAAAACAAAAGCCACTATAAAAACTCATAAAGAGCAACTGTAATATATATATATACAATGTATAAAGATAAACAGAAGCAGTGGCAGCAACAAATACAATCATAAAAACAATAACAATAATAAATATAAAAACGAAAACGAAAAGCAGACGCAGTCGCAGCGCAGCGCAGCCGGCGTGACCTTCACCCAATAAAGCGACCGACCGAGTTCAGAGTGTACAAAAAAAAACAAAAAAAAAATGAGAAAAAAAAATGCTGTTCTTTTTTTTTTAAACAATTGTGCACGCCAATTTTGTTGTCTCTGCATTTGTGTGTGAATTTTGCCGGCTACTTATCTGTATACCCTTTCGATTTCCAAGGTATACGCACTATAATCAGCGTTTGCCTATTTAAGTAATAAAAAAACCTTTAAGTTTGAAAGGGAAATTAAAAAGAAATACATTAAAAACTAAGAAACTACTTATTAACTTAAACAAATTACTTAAGTCCCCGTAGAAATATCATAAAATTATGAAACATTTCTGCTATTGCTTCTCCTCGATTTTAATTACAGAAATAATATTATAAATAAATAAAAATCTATTTAGAAATGGCCTACAATTATTTCCTTTTTTTTGAATCACAATACTTATGTTAAAATAAAATCAAAGAAGAAAAAAAGACACCAAATAATATTTAAACAATAAATCTTAAGTAAAATTATAAAACATGTAAACAATAAAAGAGCATCCGCCTCACCTTCAGGCCATTTTCACTTTTATTTTATTCATTGTTTTCACTGTTTTTGTGCAGCTCAATTCACTTACCAAAAGTACAAAAAAACAAAAAACCACAAAACTGAATGATTGTTGTAAAAAATATATGAAATATAAAACAAAAATAAAGCTAAATGTATGTATGTATAAATGAAATTTGATTTTATTATCGTGTTGGTTGTTATTGTTATTGTTATTATTATTGCCGGCTTCTCTCTTGGCTTCTTTCCTGCCTTTGTTGTCGCTTTTGATTGCATTAAAATTTTTTGCCGGTAAAACAACAATAACAATAACACGAATTGCAACAACAACAACAACAACTCTGATTGAGTTAACTTAATTTGTCCGAAACAAGTGGAGAAGGGGGTGCGACGGGGGGCTCGACACCCAAAGCTCTTGATTAGAAGCGGCGACAAAAGCAATTTTCCCACCCGAAATCACCCCTTTTTCCATCCGTCCATCGCATAATGGAAAAATGAATCATTTGGCGAATGAATCACACACTCACTACGTTTACAAAACGAAAGTGAAAATGCGACAAATTAGAAAATAATACTAGGCAAAAAAGAAAAAGAAAAAAGAAAAGCGAGTTCACTTCAGAAAATCCCCCAGGAATATGTACATATCAAAAGTAGGAATACCCTATGAATAATAATAATAATAATACCCTTCTTTTGATGCATATTCCTGACCCTATCTGAACGAAAATTGACCAATATTATTATGTTTTTTTTTTTGTTACTAATCGAATGACTGTATCTGCCTTAGGAACAACATCGGTTGACTATATCTTATATAGTTGCTGTTATAGGAACAAATAGGTTCAATTGGCTTTTTGTGAAAACTATAAAATTGTGGTGTAGTTCAATTCATGAAAGTTAATATCATATTTAAATATTATCTAATATGGTTTAGGAGCAGTGGTGGCCACACGCATATCTTGACACGTTAGCCTTGCAATTTTGAGTGTAAGATCGTGCTGTCTGTGCCAGCAGGGCACTAACGGTGCTTGCAGAGCCCGAGCAGAGAAAGAAGCTGACTCGCGAGTCTATCTGTGGCCCATCACTGTTTTAGAACATTGCACATTTTAAACTGAGATCTAAGAGCTAAAAAAGGTAATGTTTTAAAAATGATATCAAGCGAAATAATAATAATAAGAATACAAAACCAGAATATTGGTGATAAATAAAGTAAATAAATAACTTAATGCTGAAAGAGATTGTTTTTTTTTTGGGTTTACTGTACTAAATAATACAGATTCTTCTTATTTTGACGGATGCAGGTCATATCCGCCATCGGACTGTAATAAACAGAAGAGTTTTCTGAGGAAACCAGCAAGACTGCAACAAAGAAATCTAAAAATGCAAAATAACCAAAGATAAACGTCTGAAAATTTTAGAAAAAAAGAAAAGTAAAGAAAAGAAAAGCCTCTTGTTCCACATATCGAAGAAGGGAGCTGGAAAGCTTCAATATAATTTCGCATAAAGCAGATGATGGGTTTAGAAATAAAAAGAAAATAAAAAGTTGATTTCTTTCTTGGTATGTTGAAATATTTTTATTGTATAATTCCATAATCATAAATTTTGAAAAAAAAAATTATATATGTTTAAACGGTTGGTTTTTTTCTCTATATAAAGTAGTGTTGTGTGTGTGTTTGTGTATATATATATAAGTGTGTGTGTGTGTGTGTGTATTGTGTGTAATATATATATACTTTATATATGTAAGAGGTACATAAAATGTAATTATTGTGTTTACTTTCTCATTTTTTTTCGCTTTCAATTTGTGTTTTTTTTTGTTTCGTTTTTCTTTCATTAATAGGTAACTACATAACGAGTTAAAAATTATTAGATTATATACATATATAAATATATATATGTAAATTTATATAGTAGTTGTTGTTTTTAGCTTTGATTCTTGTAAATCA
>JAEIIG010033368.1:0-49594 GCA_018904695.1 Drosophila parvula | reverse complement strand
TTTCTTTCATTTAAAAAATCATTTACACTAGATATACTATTATCGTTTGATTTAATATTATGTGACTCTTTTAGAATATTATTCTCAGCTGAATTAGCATTAAGAAGTCCATTTGTTCTGTCATCTTCAAAAACTCTTCCTTGAGGTAGATAATTTTGTCTAAAAATATTATTCTCAGCTGTTTTAATATCATAATCTTCAATTTTTCTAAAATTTAAATTGCTTGGAGCATTAAGAGGTTGCTTAAAATCATATCTTTCATGAAATATCTTACTAGAGGGAAGCTTAAACCTTTTCTCTAACCTTTTTCTTTCATTTAAAAAATCATTTACACTAGATATACTATTATCGTTTGATTTAATATTACCATCCTCTTCTTTCTTCTTTTCTTTATATGGAAAAAACTTGAAACTTTTACTTCTTAGAAGAAGATCATTTACTTGCGCATTTCTATCCACAGTCTTAATATTATTGTTTTCATTTCCTGCGTTATAAGAAATTAGATTCTTTGGCATATTAAGACTGGGTGTATAGTTTTGAATTTCTTCGGCATTATGCTTCGCTTTCATTCGATTCAATCTAAGTAAAATAATTATTAATTAACACTTTAATGCAACCACTAAACTTACAATTGAAAATCGTTATCTTTTTTATTATCTGGGCGCACATTACTTTCAAGTTGGAAATCTCTGCCTTCATTAGTGGCCTGGTAAAAGGTATTCTTCGAATTCTGTAAATAATATTTTAAAGTACATATGTATATACAATTTCTTTACCCGTTTTTTTATTACCATGCCAAGAATTTGTTTATCCCAAGTACCTGTATTATGCAGATTTTTCATTTGGTCAATTTTATTACGATCTTTTATAGCCGGTTCTCGATATACATATTTCGGAAATCTTTTATTGTCACGATTTAAATTTTTCGAGCTTTGCGCTTGATCTGTAAGTTAAAACGTTTAGTGAAACTTTAAAATATTCAAAACTATCATAATAAAATATACTCGTTTTTAAGGACGGATCTATAACTTGAATAAGTCCAAGGCTTGAAATGTAATTTGGATTAGCAAAGGATTTGTCGTGATTCATAGCTACCTTCTTATCTGGTCTATATCGAGAGTAAGGTATGTTACTTCTTAATGATTGTTTGCTAGTATAAAGCAGACCTTGTTTTCTTATAGCTGAAATTATAGTAATATCGCATCACTATTTACCCAGAAGTTATATGTTGGTTTACTCACATCTTGAAACTTTACCACTTTCATGTTCTTTCATATTTGATAAACCTTCGTTCGTCTTACCTGATGGGAAGCTTTGAACATCATTGACATCATCCTCGCCGGGTTGTTCATCTTCTTTCGTATATTGTAAAGGGCTAGGTTCGTTGGTCTCATCAGGTGGAGATCCTGGAACCCCCTGCATATCATCTTCGGTGGGTTGATCATCTACATGTTCTCTCATATTTATTACCGGGAAAGCTTCGTTGGTCTTAAGAGGGGGAAATCCTTGAATCTCTTTCAAATCCTCTTCGGTGGGTTGTTCATCTTCGCGTTCATTCGTCTGACTAGCTGGGGAACTCTGAACTTCCTTGACATTTTCACGTTCTTTTATATTTATTGACACAAAAAGTTCGTTAGTCTTAAGCACTGGAGCGCCTAGAACCTCCTTCTCATCATCATCGGTGGGTTGTTCGTCTTTAGTTTCGTTCATATTTATTGAAGGACGAGGGATATCTTGAACGTCATTGACCTCTTCACGTTGTTTCATAATTATTAAAGGAGAGCCTTGAACCTCCTGGACCTCTTCACTTTTCTTTGTATTTATTTCAGAGCTAGGTTCGTTACCCTGGCTAGATGGCGAGCCTTTACTATCCGTGACATCAACTTTGGTGGGTTGTTCTACGCTGATTTCTGAATGCTTAATTGTCTAAAAAAATATGTGATTACTAACCTAATACGTTATATAATATATAAAAGTCTACCGACATTTTCATACTGTAGAGGATACATGACAACCGGCTCGCCCCGACTAACCACTATCAAGTAGGGGGATATTATTTTTGAAACCGATCTCTTTGTGGGATCGTAAACTTCATCGAGTATCCAAGAGTCTTCCATATTGCTCACGTCAACGCTTGGATTCATGTGAATATTAATAATTAAATGCGGCTCACAGGTATTATTTACGCTATTTGTAGGGCACTTGACCAGGATTGCATTTATATCTTCGGACACATTGGATTCGGGATTACTTTTGGCTGAAGTAATCCGAATATATTTAAGAAGTATGAAGGTTATTACAAAAAATATTAGCTGTTTCATTTTAGTTGCATTTTTTACTTATTTTCTACCTATTCAATTTATTTTTAAATTTATTTAAATGGCTTACTGTGTTTTAAATTAAACAAGGATGCTCGATTTTATTTTGAAATACATTTATTCTCTTTCATCTATATTTGGTAAACAGTTTCAAGGCTCGGGGGTTCAAACATAAACCAACAGTTTATTAACAGTATATTTATTAAAAATATACATATTACACTTTCTTTTTTTAAAATAAAAACAATACTATGGTAAGTTCCTAAGGCTACTATATTTTTAGCTGATGATTCAGATCATAGACAAGTTAAGTAGGTACTCTAGTCTCGAGGGTGACAGACACATTTAAAGCACATTGCAAGTTTTCTGTACATTGATCATGGATCCAGATGGACACTTGAATACTTCAGTCGCACTCCCGCCCTGGGCGACGAGCCAACCCAAACTGAAACGAAAGTTTCAAATTAAATTAAAACCAAAATAAAATTAATTAAGACTTACATATTATCAAACTCGGGAGCATTGGTGTCAATACCCAAGTAATTCGATTCCGCGCAGAGCTCTTGAGCCGAAACTAAAAAGAAGATTTGTGTCGGCGTTAGATTGAGGCCGGGTAGTCTTGCCATTCCCTTAATGGGACCGGTTAGGGAGAGCATTGAGTGGTATGAGATCTGCATTCCTCCCGAATGTATCAGTATATCCATACGGCTATAGTTCGAGAATATATTTACAGAATGCGGAACACAACGCATTGCCTTTTCGTCAAACGATTTGGTAATCGAACGCAAAATCTCTTTGGCAATGGAAACACCAACAGAGGCGTAATGTAAATATGGAGGCAACACAGCATTGAAATACGGTATGAGGATAACGGATAAGGGGACAACTGCAAATATTTACAAAAGTGTTATAAAGCTTAAAGATTCTAATGTAACTAAATACAGACCGATAGAATGGCTCAGGGTGTCGTAGAATATGGTCGACACGATGGGGTAGGCCCAACTGCAAAGAGATTGGAATTTAAATACAGGACTTACGACTTTATATTAGTTGTATATATATATAAGTCAAGATGAGTAACAACTACAATTTCAATAGAGAGCTCTGAGCGTACGGCGTTACTTATCTTGAAGCTTATATTGTCTTTGAAAAAACTAAGCTAAACATACGCATCATGGGAGCCCCCGCCATGCAAGTTGATGTCCGTTGGTACCAGCTTGTTCTTCTTGTATATCTCCAGAATGTTTTGAAACCAACACTCGGCGGTTATGTCCAAAGTTTGAAGGGTTCTCATTAAATCCGTGGTATTTGAGAAGCCATCCCATGTCTGTGACTGGATCTTCAACGCCGATAGTTTCACCAGGGCAGCTCCTTTTAGCGAGGGAGCTCTCTTTAAATGTGCCTTCAAAGATTTAAATATGATCTCCGCCTGTGAGAGTTATAAACTATTAATTTTCTAATTTTCTCAAGCAATCAGTATGAAATATACCCTCTTCGTAATATCCTTCAAGTCATCGGATGAGTGCTGAGCAATATACAAGGCCGATGATAGTTCGGGCAAAGCCCACATCGTAGATCGTGTGCAGACCTCGGGACTTGGATAGTCCCTGGGCAATATTTCTAAAGCACTCAGCAATAGCAGCGAGTTGTGTGCCACTCGCGTAGGATATTTGGTAAGAAAATATTCTAAGGCCTTCAGATAATCACTATTTCTGACAACGATGGGTCCACTCCAATTCGATGGTATTAACAGGGTCCAATTTAGCTGGAATTTAATTGATTAGGGGCTTTATAATAATATTATCCGTATTTATACTCACAACTGGGTACAAGTCTTGTAGGCTGGATACATTATATAAAACAGTGCTGTCCCAGAAGCCTCGCCGCGAGTGCTCCACTTGGAGCTAGAAAATACGCATTGTTTAATTTAGAAAAGATATAAACTTTAACTAATTTAAACCAACCTTGTTTAGGTCCTTAATAAATTCAAAAATGGTATCCTTCTCAGACACTCTTTGAGCATATGACACAAAATATGGTAGAAAATTGTCGATTAAATCGGACAATAGTTTCGGTAGTCCTTGTCGAATACGACTTGGTGGTGCTTTCGGGCTCATCCAACGTATTTTGCGCTAAGGGTATATTTTATATTCAGTTAATTTTATTCAGTTTAAATAATAATAATTACCTCCAGTATAGTAGACGATGTACTGGGTCCACTAATTATAAGAAGAATGTGCGGTCTTCTGCCATAGCTAAGATCGTAATATAAGTCCACTAGGGGACTTGGACCGATATCATAAATTTTAGCTATCAAAGATGCTATGCTGGAGGGTCCCACTGAGCCAATAGGTATATATCCGCCCAAAGTATCGAAGATATGGTGCATAATAGTAGAGTTAGTTGTCTGCTGCAGGCAGCTTTCAAACAAATTGTGCAATATATTAAAGCTGCCGTTCATAATCTTGTTTTGAAAAAGATCTGCAAGAAGGACATTCATTCTTTTAATGTTTTTCGAACAGAAAAGGATAGTGAATCTTACACAGCATTTGTGAGTCGACACTTTTCTGCGAGTTTCCCATTTCGATGAGGTTCGTTATGTTCTTATTTCGGGTATTGCGCCAACAGCTAAACTTCTTGAACTCGGTGCAGGGGTCCTTGTTCCAATTGAGTCTGGCCTGGATGCTGGAGGCTACCGCTTCGCAAATGGGATCCGTGCATTCTGGCGGTGCTGAGACGGCGGGCGAGCATCGGTCCCCCTCCATATAACAATCTCGGGGCAGGGGAGACGGTGCTGTGCTTATCAAAAATAAAATGGGCGATGCTACCAACAATGTGGTCACCAGCAAGGTGGCCGATGTAATGGCCATTTTGTGCACCGCCGCGGAGGTACGCAGCCATATACAGGGGGCGCAGCATATCCATCCAATAATACTATTCTGTAATGTATGGATTTAAGGAATTATTCAATATGTTTTCTTTTATAAAATCGCAAATTTGTATATTGTATCATATAGATTCTAGATGAGCCACAAGATCTCACAAAAAGCCGCATCAGAACGACAGAAAGTGCAGGAAAATATTCTTCATGTTAATAAATTGTTTGAAATTTGAAATTTTTTTTGAAAATATTAGACTGCGGCGTCGTATCATTTTTGCCCAATTTCAGTGACATTGTTTTTGTAAAGTTTCACGGATTGCTGAAAGAGTATGTGAAGCTAAAAGAATGCTAAACTTCGATGTATTAAATGGGCTAAGTTCGTACACATTTACTCATGCCTTTTTCTTTAATGTAAACTAGAAGGAGAAAATATAAATACCACTACACACTTTATTGCTTCCTTTGTTTGTAAAAAGAAAAATGTTTACATTTAAAAACATTTCAGAGAACATTTTTTAAAGTTTAAAATAAAAAACTACATCTCGAATATTTTCTGTGAACAATCTAATTACCTTATTATATCGCGTATTGAAATTTTCGATGTTCGAACTGTCAATCATTTCAATCTCATCGGATTTGCCCATTTGCTTGGACCCCACGGGTGTCTTAAAGGACAATTGCTTCTGGAGCAGGGAGGCACTACTCCCGCCGGATGGATTCGCCGTGGTAATAAGATTTCGGCCATGACCGTTGTTGCCCAAGCCGGCAACGCCGTTCTTTCGGAATACATTACGTGCACTGGAATCAGCTGTCATTGTTTGGATTTGTTTCTGAAAATTGAATTTTCTTCTACGACTGCCTTCATATGCAAATGTATTCACTCAGGTATCTGTAGGCTATGCGGCGTGAGTGGGGGTTGTTTCCTAATGGGAGTTGTTGTTGCTACAATTTCGAAAATATACATATATTTATTTATTTAGCTGGAGAATTAATCAATACCATTTTTGTTTGCTTACCGCACATTTGTCTCCAGAGATCCTATTAGCAGAACGTTCGTTTGGCTCTTATTTCGAATTGACAGAATAATGTGGGTGTCTAGCCAATAGGAAATTATTTATTTTTATTTTTAGTAATTACTTTTTCCTACTATTTGTGCCATTACAATTGTCTTCGAAGAAATTGGCTTTTCTGCCAAAAAAGGAAATGATAACCACTGGCAACACCACTCGATTATTCTCTCGAAAGCTCCAGCCCCGAAAGCTGTTCCTGTAAAAGCTTTCCCCATATGCATGTGCTACTACACGTTGCCAATATTTCAATATTTTGGCGTAATGTGGGTGGGGAGATGAAATAGTAAAGCTTACACAACGGCCCAGCGAATTTCTCTGCTGGCGCTCTGCCGACACATGCACGGTATTCGTTCAAAGGTCTTCGGGTACGCTTTCGGCAAATTAATGTACACCATTGGTGATGTCCCATTATCAGGTTGTAGCTAAATCTTGCCGTTTTAGCTTGCTATATGTCATGCGATATTTTACCAAAATTTGTTTGCTATACAGGAGAAGCAAACTTCAGGTGTCACCTGTTCAAAAACCCACCCAAAAGACCCCCAAAAAGAAGTTCAAAAACATTCAGATGGTGTTATAGTTTTGTGCATTTCACGTTTATTTTCGAAGTATCGGTTTCATATATCTTTGGCGTAGAAAGTATTATATTTGTTAAAGCTATGAGTTGTTGTGTTGCAGGCAGAAAAAGTTGACCTTTTTATTTAAATATAAAAGCTATTTCCATTTAATTTTTTTTTTCATAAAGCAGCTCAAAAACTACACTTCCAAAAACCTTTCTTTGTTTTTAAGCCTCTCCCTTAATGCGAAAATTGGAATATAAAAATAATTCGACTGACTGCACAAAAGCTTCAACGATTTAGCTAGAAAGATTTGGAGGATTTTGTTTTATTGTGTGTTTCGGAGCTCTTACAGGAATATCCTATCCTTGTCGCAGTTTTTAAAATACCCATCGTACTTGCTCAGCTCCCTGGCCGTGCCCGAGGTCGTCACCATGGCGGGCAGAGCTCTCAAAAAGCCATGCAAACCGGACGGAATCGGGGGCGTTGGTGGCACCGACAGTCCACAGCGATTATACAAGAAGGGCATAATTCCGGTAACATTAGTGTGCAGTGTCAGCACTGCCTCCAGATCGGACTCTTGGGCGTGCATCAGGAACTGATTGTAGGCACTGGATGGTATCATACCGAAGTGATCGAACGAGTCCACATATGCCTCGGTGTCCCGCTTGTAGTTCTCCAGAAAGTCGCCCAGCAGCTTGGCCACCATCGCCGACCGGGCCTTGCTGGCCACCTTAAGGCTCTGCATGTTCCGGAACACGACGGGCGGCTTCACGGCACCACCGAATTTGTTGAGAAACTTGAGGATAATCTTCTCGTGATTATCCTTCGGATCCTCGGTTAAGCGACGTAGCACCGACTCCAGATACAAGCTGAAAGTCTGCCGCGCCTGGAACTGTGTCAGCTCGGAACCATTGGAGATCTTCTTGAGCATCACCTTGCGCAACCTTCGGCCCTCCTCCTCGCATTTGGCCACCGCCGCCTTCTTAACGAATGGAATTTCCGAATCGGTCTCCAGGGCCCTTTCGTACTGCCCAATGCGGTTCTCCTCGGAGTTATCGTCCCGGCCATGCCGGCCTCCCGACGCCGCCTCCTGGCAGTATAAGTTTATATGCAGCATTTGGTTGTAGTTGTGTTGCAGGACCGGCGTCTGGAATGTCTGACTTTGTACGGTCGGCGTGGAAATGGGAATGCCAGTGTTGGAGTCTAGAAAGTTGCCATAGCGCTGCATCGAGTCGTCTGTGGGAAAAATGCGTACAAATCCGCCGCGGCGGGAATACTGTTGGCGTGTATGACGCAAAATGCGCTGCTCTTCGCCGGTTAGTTGGACCTGAACATTGGCGGCGGCTGCTGCTGCCGCCGTCATTGCTCCCTTCTTCTTCGATTTCTTCGACTTTTGCGCTATGGCGACGCCGGCGTATGGGGTTGTTGTGGTTTGCCTTTGGCAGCTGGAACTGCGCTGGAATCGTGACCATTTCTGGTCGTAGTGAGATCTCATTTCTGGACTATACGCCGGAATGCCCACGCACGTAAGAAGATCGGCCATTAGGCATGACTTGACCTTCGTGTCCAGGGGACTATCTACGCCCATTGAGGGCGACAGATTGATCTCCAGCAGCCAGGGCTTTAGGGTGTTGTCTATCAATATATCGAAGCCGTATAGTTCGAAGCAGTTGTTGCCATTGGGCACGAACATCCGGCAAGCGGAAATAACGGATTGGGCACAGGCCAGCACAGCCTTTATAATCAAATCCTCTATATTCAGCATCAGTTGACGCGTATCACAACTCTGGAGTTTTAGGTGCCTCAAAAGGGCGGACAGCGTCCACTTGTGGCCCACATCCTCGTCCTGGGCATCGGAGCTCCGTATGTAATCCGAATGATACTTGTTAATGCTATAATTGCAGAGGTGCATGCAGGGATTCCACAGGTTGTCCGCATGCCGGTCGTACTTGACCGTGGCCAGCCGCACAATGCCCTCCTCGTAGAGGTAAATAATTAGGGGATCGAAGGATGTTACTAACACGTAAACGCGTAAATCACACTTGTGGCCATCGATGCATAGAGGGTCCACTATATACTTTGAGACTAGCACCTGTTCGTCCTGGGGAATCTGGTCGGGCTGCAATAAATGAATACTTTTAAGCATTTAAAACAAATAACCCTTGCAGGTTGAACTTGATTTTTATCGAAGAATCCTTGCAGGAGATGTATAAAGCATTTATAAATAAAAACACCGAACCCGATAGCTTAAAAACTGAGAGAATGTTGGCGTAAAAACGGACAGACGGACATCGTTAGATCGACTCGTCTGCTTTGGAAATTTCTTTTCAAAAATATTATAGGGTATGCAATGCACTTACCGAATTAACTATAAATATACCCCTTCCTCGGCTGGATGCTGCTGGCTTCACTATCCAAGGTCCACGATGCTTGTTGTGGGCCACACACAGATCGCGAGACTCTACGGGCAGGACAAAGGATTGAGGCACAATATCAAAGTGTTTCATCCCACGCAGATGTTGCATCCGTTCAATGTTCTTGTAGAGCCTGTCCTTCCGAGTCAGCTCGTAGGACCTGAAAATTTCCCCCATTAGTATGTAATTAAGAGCAAGTGCTGTGTACGATCACCTTGGAAAATGATTAACCCTCTGATACGGCGCCAGATTCCTCACAATATCCAATTTCATGTGGACACCGGTCCAAAGCAGGTTGAAGTTATTCTCACCCTGCGCTTCTGTAAGGCCATGGACATTGAACAGCTTCCTCAGCAACTTGGTCTCCGTTTGGTGGAATTTGTACGTAATTTTGAGCTTAAAGGCGGGCATATTGACGCCGCACTCGACCTCATCCTCGCTGGTCACCTCCGGATCCTCCTCGCTCGCCTCAGCCGTATTCGTAGTGGACTTGGCAGGTCCCAGGGAATCGTAACCGCTCTCCTTGGACATTTCGTCTTCAGCTAAGGTAATGTTGATGGTATTCTGGCTAGTTTTAAGTACTCGCGATTTAGTTTCAATACTGCGCGAAGGCTCTGGTTCGCCTTCGCTGGAAATGGACGTATCACTCGAGGAATATCGATTAAGGATCTTCTTAAAGGGGCTACCAAACTTTAATTTATCCGACTTATCACAATTTTGTGTTTTTTTTAATAAATAAACCTTTTTCTGCGTGGAGCCGCTGCTTAGAGCTTCGTTGCTACAGGTTGGCAAAGGTGTTTCCGCCTTTTGGCATATAGCGTTATCCTCGATGTCCTTGGCCTCGAGCAGCGCCTGTGCAGAGGACTTCTCGGACAAGGTCTTGCGAGTCTTTGGATTGAGTATGTTCGTTCTAAAAACCAGAACTGCTTCCCGCGAGCCCATCTTTCCACTAGTAATCCAGTCATCTTGCTTTAGATAGTCTAAATTGGGTCTACAACACCATACATATATATCGAAAATAAAGTATTATGGTCAAAAAGAAAGGATAACATAAGCTTGAAACATGAAACATATTATTCTGTGGCACAAGTTTGTCTTTAAATCATATTTCTTATACAAAGTTTAACCAAAGATATTGTAACATTAAAATACAACATTCGCAGCCTCTACTAAAGGCGTTACTCATCTTGACACGTATATTGTCTTTGGTTTAACTTATCTTAATATTATGAATTTAACACTTGAAGCTATAGAATAAATGTTTCGTACTATAAATACTCAACTTACGAAGAACTTGTGAGTGCTTCACACAAGGAAGAAGGCATAACGACTTCTGAAATTGCGAAATAAATATATAAATATTGTTGGTCAGCCTAAATACTTTGGTTTACTAAACCTAATATGGCAGTGCTGATGATCAGTGGCGTAGGCGTAGGATTTTCCAAGAGGAAGAATGAGTTTTAAACTCGGGTATGGCTAAAAAATGAAATATTCTTCTCAAGACATCCACGAACTGTATGTAGTCTCTCAAGAATATCTCAAGAACTACCCTCCCCACGCCACTAACTTTTATAATGCATTCGAGTTAAAGGGAAAGTGCTGTTAATTTTGATTGAAGAGGTCACTACATCGATTCAAAGATCACTCTGTTCGCGAGTGAATAACTTCTAAAGAACTACATTTGATTTGATTCGTACCTTTTTCTACAATACAGAACACCCCATCTTAGGAGGTGCTGCTGGCTTCAAGGCAAGATGCAGAAGTTTGATCTTTAATTAATGTAATATTAGGGAGAGAAAGATGTTGGATGTCTTTATCCTAAGCATTCGTAGCGGCGGATATATTTTATCAGCTATTTAATCATCTAAGAACTAATTTGGGGAATTTGGGGAGATCTGAGTACCTTAAGAGTGTTATAATCATCCCCAAACGTTCTTCCGTATCATTGACTCGTTTCATCGGTATTCTGTGAAAACATTTATTGAATCCATGTTATCCTTGATAGTACAATATAAGAGTTTACAATTTATTCCAACCATTGGAGTTTAGATAATAGCTGCAGTTCATGTTGTTTTCGCCGCCATCTTTAAAGCATCACAAATATGCTTGTTTGTTACGATCCTCCGTAAAATTGATGTAAAATCCACGTGCTGTTTAGTTTCAGTTCAAACTTAAGGACTAAGTATAGATCCTGTTTTCAGCCAGCACATACATACATAGTTTTCCAGCCTCATTTTTTTCAAAATTCTACCCAAGATTTCTTGTATTCTTTCTCGAGTAGAATTTAAGTTTTTTTTTTGTTTTTTTAATGATTAAGGTTGTATGTTGTGCCACTGAAATAAGGGCTTCTTATTAAAAATACAGGTTTGCTTAAATTAAATATACATAGCATTTTATATTTTGCATCGTTTGAAAAGGAAGTTTGTATTCTCTGACCCTATATTGCTATTAAGACATGTTATTTTTCTGTCCAAATTTTTGAACGGTCGGAATCAGAGCAATATATGTTATGAATATTTATTTCTACATTTGGAACGATGGATCCAATATATATATCTATTTTTTTTTAAGATAAGGAAGTGTTTCATTGGCCTTTGCACTTAATAACCTCTTCAAAATTTACTGGAAAGGTTTAATAAAAATCACATTATTATATCTATCAGCATCCATGGTGAATTACTTTTAATTTCGTTGTGTTTTTCAAGATAATAAGCAATTTATTACTTGCAAAGATACACAATTATAATAAACAGCAAATACAATTTGCAAAATAATTAATAACAAAAAAAAAAAAACAAGATAATCAGTATTATAGTATATATAGTGTAGGTATGTATTGATGTATCTATGAAGTATGTATGATTGTATGAATGATTAAACACAAATATCTTGGATTGTGAAGTATGTTTATTTACAGTAGTACATTGTTTAAATGTTGTACAGATCTTCAATGCATGCTGGTGTTTGGTAAATGGTGTGATTTCATCATGAATTATTTAATTTCATTGGATGTTCGTTCATAACGCTAATTGATCATTAAGCTAGCATTAATCATTATCATTATCATTTAGTAATTCCTCCGGTTAGTGTTGCTGTTGTATGGCAGATTCAAATTCGTGTTGAAGTTGAAAAGCGACGAACTGCTTATGTTGTTGCGCAAAACGTTGCTGGTAGGCTTCATCGCCGTTGTTCCGGTGTGTCCAAACTGACTGCTTTGATACGATGATGATGCTGAAGATGATGCTCCGCCAGATCCGATCGGTCCACGTTCCGACGAAAACGCGCTTGTGGTGGTGTTAGGTATGTTGTTAGTGTTTTGATTATTAAAGCGAGCCACATTCGAAGAGTAGTTTTGACCAGTATACATACTGGTCGTATTGTTCGCATTGTTCGCGACATTTAAATTTCTAGCGGAGTGTTGTGTCAACAAGTTATCATTGTTTGTCATTATTGGGGTCGAAAGTAGGGCAGCCGAACGTCCTGGGACATTCGAACTTCCCGAGTAATTGCTGGCGAAATTGTCAAAATCTCTGGGTAAATGATTTCCCGAATTGCTGGTGTAACGACTTCCCGAATTGCTGGGATAATGAGCTTCCGAGTTGCCGGGGTAAAGACTTTCCGAGCTGTTAGGAAGACTTTCCGAATTACTGGAGTAATGACTTCCCGAGTTGCTAGGCAGACTTCCCGACTTGCCGGGAGAATGATTTCCCGAGCTGGTGGGTAGTTGATTTCCCGAATTGTTTGGAGAACCGACATCCTGGCGTTTCTTTTGCTCAATCATCGTATAAACCTGAAGAATTTTCTGCAATTCCTCGCGATTGATTGATGTCTTGCCTTGGGATACTAAAGATGATGCCAACTTTGCCGCCAATTCTGTTTTATCCAACGGCTTGTCGACGTTTTGCTGAATTCTGTTTACAATTTGCGGCATCTGCTTATCAAACGGCAGTGAGGCGGTATCTTTGGGATTGTTGTATTTGCTGGCCACCTCAAGCAACAGTTCTGTGTCTCTGATCGCCTTCTTCAGAGCTCGCTCCTTGGTAGGATCATAGATCTGCGAAATCAATAGGCCAGTAAACTTTTCCTTTGCCGTCTCAAGGATGGAACAATTCTCTGTTGTCAGTGTCAAGGTATGCATTTTCTCAGGATAAAGTTTCTGGACCTGCAGGGCTTTAGCCAGCATTTCGGTAATAAAGGGCCCCAAGCTACCAAGGTAATCCTCCAGGGCGGTTAGGAGACGCAGCACATGGATCACATTCGGAGGTGCCTCCTCCACATCCACTGACATTTTCTGAACCTCATCTATCTTAGGCACTGGCGGGTTGTTGTCCATAACACGGGCATCTGTCTGAGGGACGTTGACATGATACTTTTTGTTGCTCAATTCGTTGTTAGTCATGGGCAGGCACAGCCTTTCCCGGCATTTCACTTTGATATTCTCAATGTCCTGGTCGTATAAGATCTCGAGGCGAGCATTGAAGAAATGAATCCATTCGTTTTGGAAGTTGTACAAACGGTGATTGACCCCGGCGAGTATCAGCTCATCCTTGCGGCGCTTCCAGAACATTTGCCACTCGCTCTGATAGTTCGGATGCTGCTCCGGGTCAGCCTTGTACGTCTCAAAGGAGGTATTCAGCTCACGAACTTTCATATCGACCATGTGCCGGTATGCCTGCCATATATCCCCGTCACGCAGTGGAGACACTGACCAACGCTCGAAATTCCATAGCTTGTTCTTCATGGGATTCGATGCCACTCTCTTCCGTTGATCCGGCGACTTGGAACGCTGGCGCTTTGAACCTCTGGACTTTTGGTTATCACCCGATGATTGTCTAGTGTCTCGCAGGAAGTTCTCCACCATTCGCTTGTGCGTTTCATCGTCTACGGTGCTCGAGGGGACACTGCTCGTTACGGGCATGTTCTGGTAGCCCACAATATAGTTCGAGGCTGGTGGCTGCTGTTGAATCTCGTATGGGGGACAAATGTAGGGATTCGGGTTCTCCATGTTCATCACGAACTGTGTATTGTTTGTAGCATTTTTGATCAACAAATCCACTTCTTGGGAGTCCACGACATGTGTGAACGAAGGCCCAACCTTTTCCGAAGCATGCCATCGATTAAAGGTCTTGGAAATGAGAGACTGACGATCTTTGCTGAAAAAGTGTTCGTAGCACTGTAAAGCTGTCTTCCGGCCATGATGGGTTTCAATGGCCAGTGCAAGCTTATCGAAAATGGGCATCATTATCTTGCAGACCTCGCTCTCCGGCACATTGGACACATACTGGCGAAATTGGCGCATTGCTGTCGGATAATGCTTGTCAAAGTACTTCAGACGATGGTTATAGCCCAACAAATGGTTGTGCATCGACTGCTCGGTGGCAGTAATATCGCACAAGCAGCATAGAAATCGGATATTTAGATCGTTTAGGCTCCTCACTATCTTCAAAACGTACTCAGCCCCCACGATCTTCATGATATTGTCTTGATGCGACTTGGAGTCGAATGTGGCCACAATAATTCTAGCTGGAGTAGCAGCATAGGAGGGTGTTATACGAGGATTCGTTGGTTTTTTATAGGAAGAAGGTGTTATTACCTTATCAGTGGAAACGGGAGCAATGGCGTTATTACTGGGCTTTCTTTGCATCCCTACAATATTTTTGGTTCCTGCTTGATTGGACGTTCTCTGTATCTCTACAAGATTTGTCCTTGCTTTATTGGGTGGCGTAAGCTTTTGCTTGGCACCTGCCTGATTAGCCACAGGATTTTTCATTAAACCTTGTTTGGGCTTAGCTGGCTGATTCGGAACCGCTTGGTTCTTGGGACCGGCCAAGTTTGTTTTACCCTCTCCTGGCGGCTGATCCTCTTCTATAACAATGACATCGTTGCTACCGTCATCGGAATCTGGCTCTGGAGTAGCACTGATTAGCTTGGCCAGCGGAACACAACTTATCTTGGTGGCCAGTGGATTTTTTACTATGTCTGGTGTAGTTTTTTCATTTGATTGTTGCCCAACTTGACCTTGTTGTGCGCTCTGTTGACCCTGTGGGGGTTTGGTTTGATCTTGTGGTGGCTTCTCTGCAGCCTGTACTTTCTGCTGAGCCTGTGGCTTCTGTGACTGAGACTGTGCTTTCTGTGACTGAGACGGGGCCTGAGACTGTGTTTTCTGTGACTGAGGCTGGGCTTTCTGTGGCTGAAACTGTGCTTTCTGTGACTGAGCCTGTGGCTTCTGTGCCTGAAACTGTGATTTCTGTGACTGAGACTGTGCCTGCGCTGTTTGCGTCTGTGGTTTCATTTGGGGCTGGGCCTTTTGCCCTTGATTATTCGATCCTCCCGCTAAGTTGGGACCCTTTTTCATAACCGGAGGCTGAGCAGGTTTGTTACCTTGGTTATTACCACCTCCGGCACCTGCATTCGGGGTAGCATTTTTTTGGGCTACATTTCCACCTGTATTAGGTGTATTCTTCGGAGACGGTTGTGCTTTAACGGTTGAATTTCCAGCTGCTGGCTTGCCCACGTTGTTATCATTTTTGTTTTGAACCTTATTATTGTTGGAAGCATTCTGATTCTTATTCGAAACGGAAGGAGAGTTGACTTTGTTGTTATTGTTGCCGGCAACTGGCCTGGCAGCACCTTGCTGCCTAAGTCTTATTTGCATTTGCGGAATACTGACCAGCAGTGCGTTGTGCTTCTTACCACTGAGGTGGCTGAACAGGTTTTTGTCCCCAAATTGCACAACATTGCAGGAATTGCAATGGTACTTCCTGCCGTCCTCCTGACGGAACACCATGCTTCCCCATTTCTGTGACGGACTGTGGCGGAACTCAAATCTGAGCACCTCGTCCAACGAAACTGTTGACAACATCTCAAGAAATTTTGTCCCATCTATGGGTCTATTGGGTGAAATGTTTTTGGAATCCATTTTTGACTGATCGTGATACCTATAAACATTGATCGCTGGTCATGTGGCTCGCCGTTAACTAACACTGTTTGTTTTCGATTTGATTATTCGTATCGACAGATACTAATTTGAGTTTTGATTTCAGATATTGAGTGGCTATAAAATTGAAGGAAAAAAATCTTTTATATAAAATTTGTACAAGTTAAAAGCCAAAATTACTCTTAATATTATTATTCGCTTTTATTTCTATTAATCTAAAACAGTAATTATATATTCTATATTTCTTAAGCTAAAAGGAAACAAGAAAGCAGCTGCCGAAAATAGTATATGCAAGATAATGGACTTTGCCACAGATCACAAGTAAATGGTGGATATATCAAGCCACCGAATTATTGCGGGAGTCATATACTATTTGTAGTATATGTTGGCGATAAATTCTAGCTAGAATTCCCCTACATCACATGCACTATTAGCTCTAGTTCCGTTGTATTTAATTTTGAATACAACAAAGTCTTTATGTATGGGTAATTGGATAATAGAAGCATCGGATTGGGTTTTCAATGAGCGGGAGGTAGAGCAAGCTGGATTACCGTACATTTAGGGAATTATGCGGGGATTTCAGTAGAAGTACGGCAGCTCAGAGACTCGTTAGGAGGAATATACATATACTGGGATGCCAGCATCAACATAAATTCGATCTATGATCGAACATATTAGTTTAGTTATTCTAATCTCGGTATTTATAGAAGATAAATATACGAGATTTGGTATATAGACAGACCCATGTGATTTCCCCGCATATCGGAAGCTCACAACACATTATCAAACATTTTAGTATTTCCCCAAAAAGATAAGGAAATAATACAATGATTATTTGGCTACAATCATTGACTTTTTAATGCTGACCATAGAGTCGTGGTTCTCTTTCTTGTTATTTAACAATTAATACTTATAATTAGCTTATATAGTTTAAACTAACGAATCATTAGAATATAGTAAAATTAGTAAATGCCATAAAACCTTATATATTTTTAACGAGACGACAAAATGAAAGCCTGCCTGCGTCGATTCAAAGCAATTGATCCAGCTAAGATAAGAAAGTTATGAAGTTAGCCCGTTTTAGGACAAATATTTCGTTCACCTTTTCGAGGTTGAAGGTAACTTAATACAAAATAAAAAAAAAAAACAACAACAAAATCACAAAAGAGTAAGGTGAATTTGCGGAAGGCCTTTGGTGATTCCACCATGTCGCAGAAAAATGCTTATAAGTCGTACAAAGGCTTTAAAAAGGGTCGAGAACGTGTTATTCCCGAAGACCACCGAAATAAACAGATGAGTAAACGAATTAGTCCTCAAAAATGGTCAGTTGACTGTTAGAGATCTTAGTGATATGATCGGAATATCAGAGGGATCTCAGGAAACGATGTTGAAAGACCATTTTGGGCTACGAAAAGTCAAATCTCGATTGGTGCCAAAGCTCTCAATCACTGCACTCGTTCTTCGTGACCATTTCGCAAAAAATTCGACGCATATCCTTCCGCAACCACCGTATTCGCCTGATTCCGCCCCATGTGACTTCTGGCTATTCCCAAAACTATGAGAACACTCCGAGGAAGCACTTCGAGCCGATTGAGAGTATAAATGATGAATTGAAGAAGACGCCGTAAAGTGTCAAAGCTCTTAAATAAACGAATACCCGGCACATCACTTCTAATTTGATTAGAAAATATGTAAACGTATCGGTAAGAATGCACCATTAAATAGTATAACTATTACTAGAAAAATAGTAATATGTGCATAATCTTAATCTTGTGTATAATCTTAATCATTACGATTTATATTAAAAATTACTGAAATATTTCTTTATCCAAAGGAATTGCATTTTTTGAATCTTTGGGTCCGACTTACAATAGCACACATGCTATTGACAGGCGTTGAGGCATTTTTTCTGCCTCTCTAACGCCAAATTTCAGTGGCATTGTTTTTGTGAAGTTTCACAGGTCGCTGAAAGAGCGAGTACCGTATACTGGACACATAACGGAAAGCCAGCCGAAGACGAATGCCGGCGCTCAAAACGGTTAAATATAAATTCGTTTAAATTGTGAGAAATTAACGTGCATTTTTAGATACATATACATATGTATATATAAAGAAGAAACGAGAATATGAGTAATTTAACTCAAAACCAAATTTGTCTGTAGTTGTATTTGTGTTTTCCAACGTTTGGACATATATTTGAAATGCAGCTTCAGTAAAAGCCAAAGAGCTTCTCATGAATTAAGCTGACATTCCTTTTTAAAGCATTCTTTTTTACGAACTCTACGTAATATGAACTCCTATTACGGCTCGGAGTATCTGCTTTATGCGCATTTTAATCGAGTTCCCAATTTCAGATATCTATTGCCTTCCCTTTTTGGATATACCATACCATATACGGTTGGGGGTGTAAAAATAACAGTTAGGCCTGCATTGCTGGCGAGAAGGGGTGGCAGGCAACAACCCCCGAAACTAGGATAATCAAAAGCTAACATATGCAGGTAAAAACAAAACGAGGCCTATTGCCTACATGACCTTATTATAATGGAGGTAACGTCGAATCCTATGCGACAAACATCCAAAAAAGGAGTGAAAAACGACGTCTGAAAATGACATCATGAATTTCGAATGCGGCTTTTGGGGCCTTCTTTTTTTTTCTTATTTGAAAATTGTCGCCGGAAACGGTATATGCCATTTCAATAATAGGGAACAGAGGTCAAGGTGATTCCGCATCGGTGCACGGAACCGTAAAACAAACCGTTAAACACCGAAGCAGATCTCCCCGAAAAGAGAAAAACAAAAAAAAAAAAATAATAACTGCATGTCGCCATCAAAGCATGGTATTGATTTTTTTGTTTATGCATGTGTCCCGTTCCGTGTTCATGTGAGAAAACCAGCGGCAGGCACACGAGCGAGGCACGCACTTAAATTAGCCTTATGAATATCTTACTCTATATTGGGATGGCGTACTAGCTTATTTTAGACTCACCGGCGAAACGCAAACGCGACGGCCCCTTTACCAATTGCGATTTCTAGATGCTCGTACTTGCGCACCCAATCCAATGGCCAGCCACTTCAAGATCCCCAGTCCCTCCTTCTCTTCGTCACCTCGCTGCAACTCTGCTCCGCGGCTCCGTTTCCTCTTACGCATACGCAACGGCGCCAATGTGCGCCGGATTCCCTTACGAAATTACAAGGAGAATTTGCGCTACTTTCAATTTATTACTTGCATTTAGACTGAAGAGGATAGAGAATTTCGATGGCAACGCATCAAAGAAACAAATGTCAGATATTTTTGGACTAGGGATGTGAAAAATATACCAAAATATCCATATATCGATAGGATTTCATGTTTACTTCGTGATGGTTGTTTTCCCAACGTATCTAAATATCGATATCTTTTGTATTTATGTTCATTTTCAATTACTGAATGCTTTGACAATTAATTTATTTAATTTTCTGTTAATTGAGCATATTAGCGGCTCATAGCTGTGATACTAATATAATCAATTCCTAGCCAACGCTCACCTATCGACCCAATCGAGTTCTTTTAGCAGAGTTCTCAACTACATATTGTGTCCAAAATAAGCACGGAATTTGCGAATTACATTCGATTTACATGTGGCAAAGCGATTTCTGGACATCGAAAGCGATATCGATTTTCTTTCTTTCGTTTCCGGCGAGGTGCGTAATTTGTGCTCCGCGTTTTTGCAAACTTGAACCGATTTTCGTTTCGACCGATCCCAGCCGGCCATGTGCGATTAGACCCGCGCACTCCCACCGAGAAAATAATCATAAATCAGCTTACTTGTCACCCGCAGACCATTTTCAATATGGACAATTCAGGCAATAACCGCTACGAGCTGTTGTTCATGGACGACGATGCCCCGCCACAGATTCCTGTCGCAGCCGTAGTCGCTGCGCCGCCCAAGAAGCCGGAACCGTCGGCTCCCAAGGCGCCGAAGAGCAAACCGGAGAAGGAGAACAAGCCGGTGGGTGCTGCTGCGGCAAAGAAGGCCAATAATGCGGTTACCAAGGGCCCCAGCGGCACCAGTCCAGTGAAGGGAGGCAAGGCGGGTCCGCCTCCGAGAAACGCTAACGCTCCTGCCGGAAACGGCGAAAGAAACAACTTTAACGCCAGAAACAACAACAATAATCAGCGCGGCTTTGGCGGCAACCGGGATGGCGGAGAGTTCGGCAACGAGCTGCCGCAGCGCCAATTCAACAATCGTGATAACAGGGGACCACCACGCTTCCGCGCCGGCGAGAAATTCGGCAAGCGCGAGTTTGATCGCCAGTCGGGATCCGATAAAACCGGTAATTACACCCCACCCAAGAATCGCGCTGTGTGAGACTGGGCTTTTTTTTCTTTGTTCTCTCGTGTTTACATTACTTGATTCCCTGCGTCAAAAGTCATTTTAAGCAACATTTAACCTGCAATGCAATGGCGGCATGCCGCAAAATGTAGAACAAGAGAGCACCACGAACACTTGGTAACAAGATTACAAAATGCTTGCTCGCCGCACTCGATTCACACGTGACTTTGCTAGTTTGCGATTCCAGAAGATTCGAAAATAGAAATAGAAAACATAAGAATTGCGATTTACTTATATTAATTATTTATTTAGTCAGTTGTAGCTGTTTTGTTTATATTATTTTCGTATAACATATTTGTTTAACTTTAATAGTTTTTATATGCTAAATAATTTGTTTTGAGGTTTCTAGTATTTCCAAATTAGTTTACTCAGAGAGAAACATCAACGTGCAATGGCGGTATGCTGCAAATCAAAATGAGAGCGAAAACACTTGACAACAAGATTACGATTTCTACATTACTTAGTCTCCACGTGATTCTTGACTCTGAAATATTTTAAAACACAGTGATATAAAACCAACTGCTTAACAATTGTGTTTATGAAAATGAGACCAATTATGTCCTAGCACGTCGAGTTTTGTTGGTTTCCTTAGATTTGTGTTTCTTTCAAGCTTAAACACTTTTAAATTTAAATACTTTGAAGCCAATATAAACCAAATGACCCCTAAGCGAACGATCTACAATGTAAATCTACAAATCCCCCAAATCAATTTCTCTCGAGATTTGCAGGGTCCTGCTGATAAGAGTGTTTGCTATCAGTGTTTTTTATGAATTTAAAAGTATTTAATCCATATAAGCTTCTTCTGCCGGAAAATAAGATTGAATATTTTTTAAAATGCATTTATAAATTGTCTCTTTCGCAAAGTACAGTCAGTTGCAAAAGCTCTATATAAGCCAGGAATGAAAATCTGGTTTTCTAACATAAATAAATACTAATACATGTCTTCTTCCTATTTTTTCAGGCGTCAAGGCCATCGACAAGCGCGAGGGTGGCGGTGCCCACAACTGGGGCTCCCCGAAGCAGGACATTGAGGATCAGAAGACCGGGGAATCGGCTGCACCGCAGGCGGACAAAGAGGACTCGGCAAACGAACAGACTGCTGATCCCACTGCCGTGCAACCGGAGGAGGACGAGTCCAAGTTGATGACCCTTGACGAATGGAAGGCTCTAAGAGACCAGCGCGCCAAGCCCAACTACAACTTGCGAAAGGCTGGCGAAGGCGTTGAGAACCCCGAATGGAAAAAGATGGTCGTCCTCAGCAAGAAGAAGGAGAGCAACAGCGAGGATGAGATGGAGTACGATCCGTCGCTGTATCCGCAGCGCGTCGGTCGTCTTCAGCGCATCGTCGACATTCAGTTTAACTTCAATGATGGACGCAAGGCCGGTGGCTTCCGCAAGGGACCGCGCCCGGGTGGACCTGGTGGTCCTCGTGGCGAGGGACAGCGTGAAGGAGGTTATCGCAACGATGGACCCCGTGAGGGAGGTTATCGCAACGATGGGCCACGCGAGGGAGGTTATCGCAACGATGGACCCCGCGAGGGTGGCTACCGCAACGAGGGTCCTCGCGAGGGGGGCTATCGCAACGATGGTCCTCGCGGTGGCGGTCAGCGCTACAACAACTCTGGAGCCAGCAACGGATTTGACAAACAGGACAACAATAACAGAATCGGAGAGAAGCGCCGCTCGGGCCAGAAGCCCCTGAAGGTCGACGATGAAGCTCAGTTCCCCACTCTGTCCTAGGAACGGAGACGAAGATGAATAAGGTTTAATATTTTCACGTATTACATAATTAGTAAGCAGCTCCGGTTAACGAATAACCTTTAGATTTTCGGGCGTAATCTATGAAGCTTGACGACCGATGAACGAAATAAAAAAACATAAAACAAAACGAAAAACAAACAAAACCAGCAGCCAACGCTTAATTCATATTCCTTAGTTTTAAACGAAACCAACTTTTTGAATTAATTCACCCTCATTTATGCATTTAAAATAACTATTCAAAATAGTTGAAATGTTGAAATAAATTTTTACATCATTTAAAAACCAAGCAACAACATTTACATATTTATTTTAAATGTATATTTTAGTTTCTGTTCTTAAATCACCCGCCACCATCCTTCAGTTTTTGGATGAATGTGCCCAGTTCCTGGGCTGAATATGATTTCATTCGCAGCTTTTTCGGTTGCGTCGGTGCCATCGATGGCTCGAGATTTGTCTGGAAATAGATTTAAATATTTATAGAATGAAAATGGATGATGGGCTGCGAATGCTTACAAAGTGTCTGTACTCCGGGGATATGGATTCGAGCTGTAGGATTCTGTCCTCCACTCTTTTGATGCGGCTAAAAATGTTTTCGTCGCTGTCGTTAGGCCGGGCCAGGCCCATGTATAATTCAATTGTTTGTAAACGTGAATTATGCAGCGATTTTTTCATTTCAGTGGATGGATCAGTACCGAAGTCACGCGATCCCATTAGTTTATTCAGCTCCAAATCGTAGTTGGGCCGGAAAGCCATTTGCTGGGGTCCGGACCGATTGTTGACACGCCGAACTGCGTTAAATTGTTTGAACAATTGATTACACACCAATTTCAACATAATATAATTGGTAAATAAAGCCAGTTTACCTTTCAAATGACAATTTGATTGCTCCTGCTTTACTATGGAGCTCTGCGTTCGAGCGCAGGAATCGCTTAAGTCTCTACTATCTTCCGGATCAAAAGCCAAAGATGGTGTTTTGAAGTCAATTACGTTTTGTGAGTTTATTTCGTCGCGTTTTCTGTTGACAAAACACTCTACGCGCTTGGCTAACTCGGCATCATTAACTCTAATTTGCACCAGCTTATGTGGCGAGGCATCGTCATGTGACTCCTCGACCTTGCAGGGGCAGGCCAAGTAGTTGAAAGCACTTACTGACTTTTCTGGAAGGTATAAACATTAACGAAGGAAACAAATTAAATAAACATTGCTAGCTAATTGTATTTAAAACAAGTTCTATAAAGAAATACATGTCATGGTAGTTAATTACTGGTTCTTACTGGGCCTGAATGACTCCTTGTTCTCCTTCCACGCGCTGCCGTGTTCGTCCTCGTAGATCTCCTTCTTCCAAATGGGCACCCGGGTCTTGAGCTGATCGATGGCAAACGACACCGACTCCAAGGCATCGGATCGGTGCGGTGAGGAAGCGCCTATAACTACACTGGCCTCGCAAACGGGTACAGTTCCTAATCGATGATATACAACTATGTGTTTTAATTCTGGCCACTTGGAGCGTAAATCCAAGCAGATCTTATTCATCTCCTTAAGGGCCATGCTATCGTAGGCCTCGTACGCCAATGACACCACCTGAAAGTAGGCCAAAAGTAATTATTAATCAACTGCCTTGATTGATACCCAGACGAGAGATAGCAAACCCACCTTTTTGCCCTGGAAGTTATCGCGCGTCGTGCCCACAAAGACCGATGAGGCACCGCAGCCATCGTCAGCTAGCAATTGGTGGATGTGGGTGATGTCAATGGGGTCCTGAACCAGTTTAACGTGATCCATGGCGATTTGTTAGCCTCCACTCAAAGGCGGAATGATGGCTAGTTCGTCTCCCTCCTTAAATTGAATCTTATCGCTCAGATTCTCAATGTACGTTTCGTTGTGGGCCAAAATCAAGTTGTCTCGAATAGAGGTCAGATCAAATCTGGCCACTAGTTGCTCCAGCAGTTCCGATGCCACGATCTGGGCGGGCACATCCACTTCTGTGCGGGGGGTTCGGGCTAACTCGCGGGATTTGGCAAAAAACAGAACGTGGACATTGACAACAGGTCCATCAGCAGGCATAATCTTGTGAAATAATTCCGTTTCTAAAACTTTCGAGAGTTGCGGTGATAATGGATATAGATATGGCCCCGCTACCTGAACATATGGGGTTAGAGATGGCGATATGCATGCTGAATAATCGCTATCGATATCCAGATTATTTCCAAATATACCAAAAAAATATATAACAAATACAAAATAATTTAATTTACGTTGAAAGATATATATATCAGGAATCCTTAGAATTCTCTTTCAATTAAATGAATTTTCTAAAGAAGGGTGGTTTCTATATACTAAACATTAAATTGGCCCATTCCAAACGTTCCTGCCTCGATAGATTTCGCTTGACATTGGCACATCTCTATTACAACCGATATTAATTTTGCTGGCCTAAGAATATAATTTGTTTTCATTCATTCTTGTTCTAGTTAAATTTCTTTGCTTGTCTATCTTAGATAGCAAGTTAGTTAACATCTAACTATACAATATATTGTTAACTTAAGACTGTACTGTTAACTTAAGCTGTAACTGCTGGAGCCATGAAGACACGTTTCAATACCTTTGATATAATCTGCGGAGTCGCCGAATTGCAAAAGTTCGTGGTGAAATGCTAGGTCTTTGTGATTCCAAGATAATTGAAGTATTTTCCCTATTCCAGGCTAGTCGGCTGGCGAGTGAATCAGATCTATGACGTGGATAACAAAACGTACCTGTTCCGGATGCAAGGAACCGGTGCTGTGGAGAAGGTCACGCTGCTGATTGAGTC
The DNA here is from genome assembly GCA_018904695.1 of Drosophila parvula. Classification (NCBI taxonomy): domain Eukaryota; kingdom Metazoa; phylum Arthropoda; class Insecta; order Diptera; family Drosophilidae; genus Drosophila; species Drosophila parvula. The sequence continues at coordinate 24,474 of JAEIIG010033368.1, read as the reverse complement.
CGGCACCAGATTCCACACCACTCGCTTTGAATGGCCCAAAAATATGGCCCCATCGGGGTTCAGCATGAAGCTGCGCAAGCATCTGAAGAACAAGCGCTTGGAGAAGGTCCAGCAATTGGGCGGCGATCGTATTGTGGACCTCCAGTTCGGCACTGGAGATGCCGCCTATCATGTTATTCTTGAGCTCTACGATCGCGGTAACCTGATTCTGACCGACTACGAGCTGACCACGCTCTATATCCTGCGTCCACACACGGAGGGCGAGAATTTGCGCTTTGCCATGCGTGAGAAATATCCCGTGGAACGGGCTAAGCAGGCCACGGAGCAACTGCAGCCCGATGCAGTTGCTAAACTGCTGGAAAATGCCAAGAACGGCGATTACTTAAGGCAGGTCCTGATGCCCCATTTGGACTGTGGTCCAGCGGTATTAGAGCATGTCCTGCTTTTGCATGGCCTGGATAACCGTGTCATTGCCAAGGAAGAGGTGTCGGAGGCTCCTGAAGGGGAGGAGAAGCCAGAGAAGGGCGGCAAAAAACAAAAGAAGGGGCGAAATCAACCAAAACTTGAGCAAAAGCCATTCGATATGGTTAATGATCTGCCCACTCTGCAGCAGGCTGTAAAGGTGAGTACAAAACGTGGCTTATTCAACCACATATCTTATCTTTGTACTATTTTCTTCACTTCTAGAGCGTCCAAGATCTTATCATTGAGGGAAACAGTGGCAATACCAAGGGCTACATCATTCAAGTGAAAGAGGAGAAGCCAACAGACAATGGCCAACTTGAATATTTCTTTCGAAACATCGAATTTCATCCGTACCTTTTTGCCCAATTTAAGGACTTCGAAAATGCTCAATTCGAGTCATTCATGGAAGCTGTCGATGAGTTCTATTCGACGCAGGAATCGCAGAAGATCGACATGAAAACCCTGCATCAGGAGCGTGAGGCCTTGAAGAAGCTGTCCAATGTCAAGAACGATCATGCCAAGCGTCTGGAGGAGCTTACCAAGGTCCAGGATGTGGACAGAAAGAAGGCAGAGCTGATTACGTCCAATCAAAGTCTGGTTGACAATGCCATACGAGCCGTTCAGTCCGCGATTGCCAGTCAATTGTCCTGGCCGGATATCCATGAGCTAGTGAAGGAGGCACAGGCCAATGGCGACGCGGTGGCCAGTTCCATTAAGCAGTTAAAGCTGGAGACGAATCACATATCCCTGATGCTGAGCGATCCCTATGAGAACGACGACGATGAGGAGACACCAGAGGCAACTGTTGTGGATGTTGATCTGGCTTTATCTGCCTGGGCCAATGCTCGTCGTTATTACGACATGAAACGTTCGGCAGCTCAGAAGGAGAAGAAAACGGTGGATGCCTCGCAAAAAGCGCTTAAATCGGCTGAGCGAAAAACGCAACAAACGCTGAAGGAAGTTCGAACTATATCGAACATTGTCAAGGCTCGAAAGGTGTTCTGGTTTGAGAAGTTCTATTGGTTTATAAGCTCTGAGAATTATTTGGTCATAGGAGGCAGAGATGCGCAGCAAAACGAGCTTATTGTTAAGAGGTGAGTGTACTTTTTACACACATAAATATAATTTATTCAAACTCACCCCAATATTTCAGATACATGCGTCCAAAGGACATATACGTGCACGCCGAGATCCAGGGTGCCTCAAGTGTTATCATCCAGAATCCCAGTGGCGAAGAGATTCCCCCAAAAACCTTGCTAGAGGCCGGATCCATGGCCATTTCATACAGTGTGGCCTGGGATGCCAAGGTGGTAACCAATTCCTATTGGGTGACCAGCGAGCAAGTCAGCAAAACGGCACCAACCGGAGAGTACTTGGCCACGGGCAGCTTTATGATTCGTGGCAAGAAAAACTTCCTGCCATCCTGCCACCTTACCATGGGTCTAAGTTTACTTTTCAAGCTGGAGGACAGCTTCATAGAGCGACATCTGGGAGAGCGCAAGGTGCGTAGTTTAGATGAGGATCCCAGCGAGCAGGATTTCAAGGAACCCGAGGTTACACACGATCTACTATCCGATGAAGATGATTCCGAAGCAAATCCCATAGCAAATGTCTCAGAGCCAAGCTCCAACACTGACACATCTGCTTTTCCCAATACGGAAGTGAAGATTGAACACGACACCGGTCGCATAATCGTAAGATCCAACTCCATGAAGAGCGAGAACGACGAGAACGAGGATAAAGCAAACGTCATTGATAAATTGCTTAAGAGCAAGCCGGCTGATGAGGAGACAACCATCATTCTGGCGGGTCCCAGTCGCAAAAAGCAAATTAGTGCCAAGAAGACAAAGGAAGACAAGGCACGAGCGGCTAAACAGGAAGCTGCCAAGCAGGAGGCTGCACCGCCGGCGGATACGGAAACCAAGAATCCGTCCCAGGTCAAGAGAGGTCAGAAGGGAAAATTGAAGAAAATGAAGTTGAAGTACAAGGATCAGGACGATGAAGAGCGGGAGATCCGAATGATGATCCTTAAGTCGTCCGGCAAGGAGAAGACGCAGTCCAGCAGTGAAAAGGTGGTGGAAAAGAACGTGGCGATTAAAGAGGATGCGACAAAGCCGGCCAAGAATTCAGCTCCCAAGAATCCCGTGGAATTAGACGATGCCGATGAAGTGCCCGTGGGCGGGGATGTGGATGTACTTAACAGTCTGACTGGGCAGCCACATGAGGGAGATGAGTTGCTCTTTGCCATCCCAGTGGTGGCTCCCTATCAGGCTTTGCAGAACTACAAGTAAGTCGGGCATTTACTTTTAACCCTATTAAACTTAAATTCTTATTTACAATATAATGTTTCTTAAAAGGTTCAAAGTAAAGCTCACTCCCGGCACCGGAAAAAGAGGAAAAGCTGCCAAATTAGCCCTCAATATCTTTGCTAAGGAGAAGGGCTGCAATAATCGCGAGAAAGACCTGCTGAAAAGCATAAAGGAAGAGTCCCTGGCCAGGAATATACCAGGAAAGGTCAAATTATCGGCTCCGCAGCTTCAAAAGTATCACAAATAAATTGCACGCCTAATAGATATTTATAGAAAGTGTTTTAAATACTTTAAAAACGAGAATACATCAAGAATTGTAATTATAAAAGCTGTTTAAATAAAAGAAAACTGTGTACAAACGAGAAAGGAAGGTTACTTTGTGAAGACTATGTTGCTTGCATGTTGGAACTATTTTAAAATCGTAAAAAATAACTAGGTCTCTATCAGGTTATATGCAAATATGTTGAAATATGTTGAACCTACTTCTGTCAATTTAGTAATTCGGTGATTGTTTCTATGCCAGCTATATGATATAGACATCCGATCTGGCCCGTTTCGACTTATACTATATATTACTGAGAATAGAGAGAATTCAAAAAGTTCCTTTTTGGAATAGTTCAAAAAACTGAGACTAGTCCGCATAGAAACGGACACATGAACGGACAGACAGACGGACAAGGCATGGTCGACTGATTGGTTGATCAAGAAAATATAAACTTCATGGCGTCGCAGATTCTTTACTCTCTGCGTTACAAATTTAAAACTAAATTTATAAAAACATGATATTTGGCTTTTTTTCGATTCTTATCAAATAGCGGTAAAGCGGGATATTGATTTTCGTAACGGTGGAATCTCCCGATTAACGATAGACCGGTTGCTGGGCGAAATCTCAAGCAGCGATTTTGTGACGCCTGCGCAATGCGCAAAGCCCGAGTTTGCATGTGTTTGTTTACTTCGGTTGGCTGTGTTCAAAAGTGGTGTTGTATAAGTAGATATTTTGGTGCTAAGTCGCCTGTTTTGGCATTTTTGTGTACTAAAAACTTCGCCAAGTTCTCGTCATCGTTCGATATATAGATGGGAATCGCTTTAGCTAAAAAGTCCACACAGTCGCCTTGCCCAATATCGGGAAATATGTGAAAATAAGGGCGACGAGAGAGAAAGCAAACAAAGCCGAGGAGGCCTACAAATCACGTAGCAGCTCCCGCAGCAAAGACAATACCACGGAAAATGTATCTTTCGGGCAAAATCCGTGTAACACATTTTTTCAACGCCATAATATCGAGTGCGTGAGCGTCTTCCGCAGATATGTAGACACACTTGGCCACTTTTGGAGTGCTTCCTTGCCAAATTCAGTCGTTCGGAGGCAATTAAATTAAGTTGGAAAGGCGGCGATGGCTCGGTGAAAAACTATGGCCTTCAAAGTCCCACCCAGTTAGAAGGATTCGTTCGCGTGCGTGTGTGTCCGTAAGTGTGCGTGTGTGTGTATGCATACATATGAAAGCCTGTATTGATTAAGGACGGAGGACTCTTTTTTTTCCCCCGTGCCATGTGAAGAAAATTAACATATAATGTTGACGTGCCTCCAATTATAAAATACAAGTTATGCATCTGCTGACACACTTCCAGTACGCCTTTAAAGTTAACCATGACGTACATAAAAAATATATATTCTTAAGTACAGATGTTCGTGTCGATATGTGCGTGCAATGTATGTATATACTTACATATGTATACCCCCTATTTCACCTGAAATACTAAATCCATCAGATGGATTTTGTTAAGCAACTGAATAATAATCTTAACGAATTTAAACAAGTAAAAATACATATATTGTATTGCTTAGGCAATAATATACATATATCTGAAATTTCATGACTTGGAACTTTTCGTATTGTGTTTACTTATGACCATTTATTGTAGATGTTCTAAAGTCTAAAACCTATTAAACTGCTTTCAATTACCTATTTAAACTTGAACTGATTTTAAAATGACTTTCCTGTTTAATTCAAAAACAAAATTAAAAATAAATTCATTAAAAAGTAGTTCGTCTTTTAAGTTAATAAATCTTTGATATTTTTTGTTATATTCAAGAATAAACCTTAATATTTCAGATAGGCAATTAATAAACAAAGTCTTCGAACATGATGGTCTTTTGTGAACTTATCACAAATTGCCAGATAAAATGAGGGCTTTCTTTTTTGCTCAAATAAAACCCAAGGCGGTGACGACAGCAATTAAACTCATTTGTTAGTACTAAATCCAACATGCACTTATAAAATTGGTAAGTTAAAACAATAATAAATAATAGTTATAAAATCCCTATATATTTAACAGAGTTTTAATTTTTTGTTATTGATAGAAATAACAATTTTAAGGGGTATCTTTAAAATCATTGGAGTTTTTATTTCCATCGAAAAGGAAAATAAATTATTTGGTGTCCTAAAGTTGTTAAAAGGTGTCTGAAAGTATTTAATAAAATGTTCAAAGTGTGAAATTCGTTTTTTTACGATGTGACATTTTGTACCATAGTTTCGAAAACCCTTTAAAAAGATTTAAAAACGCTCGAAATCAATAATAATATTTTTTTGTACAAGAAACTATAGTTTTTAGGGTTCTCTAGAAATTAATAAAGCTTTTAAGACTCCGTAAGGGTCTCTTAAATAAATTAAATTTATTAAGTAAAAAATTCAGCCTAAATTTGTTTTTAATGCAATATTCCTTAGTGATTTTATTAGTAACTTTGCATTTCATTTTTATCAATAGTATAAAACCTGTGTTAAACAATTGTTTATAAATTAGATTAATTTGATTTCCCATTTTAAAATATTTCTGTTTTGTTTCTTAAAGAACATGGAGCCAAATCATTATTACTGCCGGAGTGCTATGCAGCAGACGTCGACGTCGTCAATTCCACAACATTCGTCGAACAAAATCAACTATGGGATGAATGGGGGGCAGCAGGAGTATGCGGCCTGCGGCTCCAGTCAATCGCAGTCGGGATACACCTCGAAGGACCTTGTGCCGCGCAGCGGGAACAACAAATCGCTCGGCGGGAATGCCAGCGGCATGGGGAGTCCCTATGCCGGATCGGTATGCAGCAACAGTGGCCAGTGCAGCAAGAGTACGGCTGCCAACGCAGGAAACTATATCAACATAATGACCGTTCCACTCGGAACTCTGCAGTATAACCGAAAGAAGCTAACTACTCAAGACTACGAGTGAGTGGCATATAATTACATGCAATTTGTGATAATTAACTAATTTGGGGAACCCTTTTTCAGATCGCATTTATATTACAACACCACGGATGTCAAGTGCCGCGATGATTACTATATAGCCAACAATGGGGCAGGAGGGATGCCGCAGCACCAGGGACACCAACCGCAACAGCACATGCAACATCAGCAGCAGCAACAGCAGCAGCAACAGCAGCAGCAGCAACAGCAGCAGCAGCTACAGCAGCAACATCAACAACACCAGCAACACCAGCTCCACCAGCAGCACCAGCAACACCAACAACACCAGCAGCAGCAACAGCAGCATCAGGCCAACTTTCTCCACATCCAACAATCGCTCCAGCACAACCACCAGCTGAGCCACCCAGAACCAATCCATCAGTTGCCGCAATTACAGGCCTCGCAGGTCGCCGATCCGCCAGATGCCTTCGACAATTGTGCTGCAATCTTCCCCAGCGCCAGCGGCAGCGGTCGCGTGGCAGCCACTCAGACCCATCAGAATAGCTCCGGTGTGGTTACATGCGGCGACCAGCAGACGCCAGTGTCACTGGGCACCATGCCCGTGCCCCCGATCATGTACACCGTTCACCGTGTGGTGACCACCGCCCAAATTCAAACGGCGGTGGGCAGCACCTTTGCCTCCTCAGCCAGTGTCTCCAGTGTGGTCAGCACGGGACAGAACGAGGGCGACTGCTTGTCGCCGGCACAGGTGTCCTCTGCGATGGCCGCCACCTCGAATGCTCAGTGTCTCGGGGGACTGGGCGACATGGGCGCCAACATGATGAACAACGCAAGTGCACTTTGTCCCCTGTCTGACCTGAGAAGTCCTTCTGGTAAGGATTGTTTCTACAGTCTTGTTTTGCTATTTAGTTTCTGTTTTAATACAAATATTTCAAATATAATTGCAGGCGTGCTAACCAACTCCTCATTCATGCCTGGACACCACAAATGCAACAACGAGTCCCAATCCAATCCTGCAATCCAAAAGCGCGTGATGGCCACCAGCTCAACTTCCAATTTCGCAAATGCTGGCAAAGCAGCTTCCAACCTCACTCGGGCTCTTCAAAATGTAAGTGTATTACAAGCCCAAGATTTATTATCTGAATTATCAATTTATCCTGCTTTCAGGTAATCCCCACTTGCGTATATCTTATGTCCCGCGTGGCGGTTCACATGGAGATCGAGGGCACTTCCCAGTGTCCATCGCAGGTCATGCTGGCCGCTGCTCTGGGTTGCGAGGAACTGGGCATATCCAACAAGCTGCTGGCCCAGAGCGTCTTCGGTTTGTGGATGACAAGTGCTTTATTGGAAATGCAACTGAAGGCCCATCACTGCCCTTATATAGTGAGGGTGGCGTGGCCGAATCTGCTCCAGAAGTTCAGCAATAGCAGTCCCAGTGATCGAAAGTTTGACGAGCCCATGATAGTGCTGAAGAGGAATGTTTTCTTCTCCAAAAGAGACGAGGAAAAGATCAAGTAAAGCCCCCACTTTAATTAAATATTTACAAGTTAAAGATATACAAAATACTTCTCTGGTTTCTTCCTATGAAATTGTTGTTAATATACCTTAATTTACTTTTAATATTTTCCAGGGATCATCGAATCTTGGAGCTCCTTTATGAGGAGGCCAGAAACAATGTGCTAACGGGTAGATATATTATGGAGCCAGTACATTCGCTGATGTTGGGCGGCATACAGGCCCGAATCGAACTTGGGCCATATAATTCGCACACACATACAATAGGGTTCTTTCGGTAAGTTAGGAATTAAAATATTAGAATCTATGATGCTCTAAAAATCACTGAGGGTTTTAAAAGTCTTAGAAAAATTATCAAAAAGTATGCAATAACTTATTAAGGTACAAAATGTAAATATGTAATTTTTGACAACTTTTTTAAGGGTTTTAAGAGCTCCAGTGATTTCTGTAGCACCTTCGATAATTATGTATATTCTATTAAGATTTATTCTATTTCTAATTAAAGGGAAAACCAAGCTCGTTTCTTGCCACCACATGTTGCCAAGAGTTCGACTTGGCTATGGCTGCCTATAAGCCAGAAGAATTCTGCGGAGGTCAAGCTGTTGGAGCAGTTCAAACGGGTTCCCCAGACAGCCACTACTCGGAAATTAATGCGAAAATATCTAGAATTTTGCTGGGCACTTCCATTCTACGGGTAAATCTAAAATAATTAAAATATTAAATATATTTTCTTAAATGAAAACCTTTATAGAGCCGCCTACTTCCATGGACAAATAGAGCAGCCTGTAAGGGGAATTATGGCCTTGGTCAATCAAAGAGATATGGAGGTTTTGGTTGCAGTTAATGAAAAGGGAGTGTTTATCATAGATCCTTATGAATGCGTAAGTATCCTTTATATATAATATATTATTTCCTTCAACACTATATTTATGTTAACTCTGTAGACTCTCCTGCTGGGCTTGCGATATGAGGATTTATCTTGGGATTATGCCAAGCCAAGTGCCAGTGATGATCCCGAGTGTCTGACTTGTATTTTTCTTCAGGTATTTGTATATAATCCCTAAATTAAATATATATTTTAAAATATATACAATTTACTTACAGTTCGATGCTGTTGAGAATGGAATACAAGTCTCGAAACTAATGCAAATATTTTCAAAGCAAGCTGCCATGGTAGACGCACTTATATCACATTTTACGGATCAAATACGAAACAAAAAGCAGGAGGGGAACACTCAAGAACCTTTTCACGATGGTAAGTTCAAGGTTTTATATATTTTATTTTTAAAAATAGATTGCCCGAATAATTAGTTTATGAAAATTAAAATAAGACTTGGATATGTTAAAGTTGTGGAGTTTATGGAGTGAAGACGAATCTACCAAATTATAAGTAAGCTTTTACAACCAACAGGGATTTTTATTTCTTTTTGTAAAACAAATTACATGCTCATCTGAGTGTTAATATTATTATTTTACTTATTTCAGAGCCAAATCCTATTCAGAATAATGGAAATGGAGTGTTATGCAATAAGCTGTCTCGATTGACTTTGGCCACCTTTGACGAGGAGGGAGGTCGCTGCATTGGGCAAATGGGATCATTATCTATAAGCTATTAACAATTGTTACTAATGATAAACTAGATTTAAGCCAACGGGGTGTTACATAAAAAGTTCGTGCATATATTCATGATTGTTGATAAATTCCCATAAATATACTCACAAGCAAAGTTTTAGCAAAATGAAATCTACATATTCACTCAGTTATCGACACGATGAATTCCGCTAAATTTAATTGTTTTCTAATTTTATTCAAGTGATTTTACAGTGATCTATACGAATTTTGTATTCTACTAATGATAAGTTTTAAAAGTAATTATATTTTATTAGTTTTTTGCTAACACTCGGCAGCGATCTCTTTGAAGTCCACTTCCATTTGACTTTCGTTAACTTGCTCAAAACCATGAAAAGGCATTTAGATTTTCGTATGTATATCCTTTTTTAATTGTTAATTTTAATAACACTCACAAATTACTAAGAAAGCTATAATTAATGCAAGTATTTACCGAATGTCCCCCAACAGTTATCTGGTTTTATTTACCTTTAAGGTGTAAGGCATGTAGCATATAATAAGATAAATACATATATCGGTATGTGCATTTGACGTATGCGTTCAGAATTAGTTTAATAAGCCTTCGACTGAAACAAATTATGTACATAATAACAATAAAGTATATGTACAAACTGTAAGGGCTGACTGCCACCATAGGTTATGTATATATTTAAATTTGTATGTATGTATAAATTGAGACTTAAAATAAATACCGTTCCCTCATATTTATACAGCAAAGTATATAGAAGATTATAAAAATATTCGATTCGATTCTTGTGTTTTAACGGCACAACACTTGTGATTTGAAATATTTTGTTTGTTTGTTTTGAAGCGCAATTAATTAGCAGACTTAACTGTTTCATTTAATCTTTATTTCTATTATATCCACCAAGCCTTAATAATAATAATAACAATATTAATAATTGCATTTAAATTCGCTTGCAAACACACCTCTGTACATTCTTAATTGTTGAGGAACAATAAATACATAATTATTATTTGAACACCAAGTTAGTTTTTACTTTTGAGGACAAACACAAATTGTTTAATAATATATATAATAAAATAGTTATAATATACGACAACACGGAAATTAATCAATACATGTAGGTGTAATCTAATAAATTATAGTTAATAGAAAATTTATTTAAATATGTGTAAATCAAACATAAATACTAAAGGCTACTTACTTTCTAAAATGTGTCTTTTAATAACACAATAAAAAAAGTATTAAAAAGATGCTAGTAATTGTTTTTATTGGGGAAAAAATCAGTCTGAGATGGTGTTTACCTACTAAACTAACGTCCTTTGATGCACTAAAGTGGAATTGGGTTTTATTTTATAGAGTAGTGTTTGTTTATTTTTGTTAGGGTTGTTGGTTTAGCGGTTCATTTGTAGGAATGGGGAAACCCAAGGATATCCAAGTAAGGATATCCGGTATAAAACGATAGTTTTATAAAATATCGATATTCACGTATCGAATTTCTCCCTGCATGGTCCTGCTAACTGGACCAACTTTAGGGCGCCCATTTAAAAATATAAATAAATCTGTGTACATGTAAATATATAGTGTATATTTATAATCACGCCTTAAATTTATGGGGAAAACATTTAGGAACCTACAGAGTTTAATTTATCACAAATTTATTGTAAAATATTGAAAGCCAATGATTTTATTTTTGGAATTTTATATACGAGTATGTATTTATACGAGTATATATTTATTTATAAATTGTATATTGAGGTCGGAGTTACCTATATCTTTCTTGCACATTTACACCCAGTGAAGAAACCAGCTTGATTCGTTTGAAAATCATCATTAAAATCATTATAGTCTTCCGTTTCCCATGAATGGTTGTTAATTTTAAGATTTAAAAACGACTATCAGGTCCTTGGCAGTTTATTGACAATATTCTGACTTATTTTATTTTATTACTTAAATGCAGAGGCTGTTCCTTTGTTTTTGGCCTTCGAATAACGGCATTCACGAGTTGATGTCGTGTTGTTGTTGCAATTTTCAATTATTAGCCAACCGAAGTACCAGGCGAACAGCAGCGGACAGCAAGTGTCTGGCGATCAGCATTCAGACATTCAGACGAACAGCACCAAGAGTCCTTATGGCTCTTCTGAACTTGTTTTTCTGTTCTTTCTGGATGTACAAATTTATATAAAACAAATCAAATTAAAAAAAATATCCCAAATGGATGGAAATTTACCCTCTTTAAATGCAGTTAAAAAATTATATTTACCAAGAGCAGAAAATACAAACAGTTCTAAATAAAATTATGCAAAAGATCAGATTCAAAATGCATTGCTTACCCATAGATTTAAAGAATTATAAAATACAACAAGGAAGCTAAAGTTTATGTATTCTTGTATTGTTCAATTTTAACATATCTCTCCAATGACTGCTATAAGATATAGCTTTACGATATAAACAAATAAGATATGTCAATTTACTTGTGAACATGGTAGTTTTTGGATAAAATCATTCTTATCAACAAATATATAACATTTGAAGCGCAGCAAGTTCCTCCTTAATTGCATTGCAAAAATGCAAGTCAAAAATGACAATACCTCTCTAGAGTACAAATATAAAACAATAAAGGTGCCATATCTTCTTTATAAAAATAAGTGTAAATTGAAAGCAAAATACTAGCATTTATTTAAAGGGTGAAAAGAGGGCCGGCTACGAACTTTTACCAAAGCAAATATTGAGCGAAGAGTAATAACGAAATTAGAGCAAATACGGAATACAAATAGTACTAAGAGGAATTGTGTTATTGCAAAAATAATCGCGACCCAAAAGTGCAGCAGCAGCCGCCGCGCTGAAGTCCAAATCCAAATCCAAATCCGAATCCAAATCCAAGTCATATCAGATTCGCTCACGCACATGCGAAAAGGTTGACCAAACAAACACACACTCTGGCACACTCGCGAGTGTTTATGGGAGGTAAATAACTGGTTTCTATATAAACACAGGCACACACACATACGAGGGGCACGTGCAGGAGAAGGCCTACCCGGAGACAATTTGGAAATGTGCATCCACTACACACACACACACTCACTCACACACTCGCTCACTCACTTACTCATTCCATGTCCCGGTCGCAAAGAGGGACCGATGTCCTGTTAAGAGAGCGCCGCCACCCGCCCGCAGAGAGCGTGTCGTCCTGAAAAGAGAGCAGGCGCGTAAGTCGCCGAGTAACAAGTGGTGGCGAGAGAGCCAGCCTTTCACTGGATTGGCTGCAAACGGGTTCGCGTCCGTCCAGCGTTCTCTTCGCCGCAGATGCGTCGGCTCATCTCGTGAATTTGGAAATTCGCTGTGGCGCGTCGCGGAATCGGACACTGAATCACATCCTTCTGCGATTTCGAGGAGTGCACACCGGTGGTCGCATCCGCAACCGAATTCGCATTCGCAATCGTTTCCGTATCCGTAACCGTAACCGTAAGCGCGCTCCGATCAAACATGGATATCTCCGCCTACCAGCACATGAACATCCGGATGAGCACGCGCGGCAAGCGTCCGCTGCGGAATCTCACGCCCAACGATAAAGTGCGTGCCATCCAGCGCATTCACAATGGCGAGACCAAGGCCAGTGTTTCCCGCGATATTGGTGTGCCAGAGTCCACGCTCCGTGGCTGGTGCAAGAACGAACAGAAGCTGCGCTTTATGTGCCGCCAACTGGGTCCGGATCACCTGGGCCTGGTGGATGCACCGCCCGAGAAGCGGGCCAAGTTCGAGTTGCAGCTCCAGCTGCCGCCCAAGTTTGTGGGGCTGCCGCAAAACTACGAGGAGCTGGGCTTTGGATCGCTGCCCTACGGCGCTGGAGACTATCCCGGACAGGGCGAGAGTCTGCTCGAGAAGCTGAGCCTGGTGGAGTTCGTGAAGAAGAACGGCCTGCATCCGGAGATGATGCAGCAGAGCAGTGTGGGCATGGCGGACTACTCCAACAATATGCTGCATCAGCTGAATCTCCTGGCACTGCTCAACTCCAAATTGGCCCCTCCTCCCCCTCAGCAGGCAGTGGAAGTGACACCAGTGGAGACACATGCCGCCAAGTTGGAGGAGGAGCAGAACAAGGGACTGTTGGCCGCGGAGGACTATGCCAAGAATGGCCAGCCCCTGCTGAGTGTGAAGAACTGGGCCAAGGATCCGGCCAAGCGGGCCAGTCAGCCGGATCAGGTCAACGATAAGAACAACAATGCTCTGGATGCCAACACCCAGGGTGTGCTGCAAACGGAATTGGCCAAGACTCCATTGTTTCCGGATGCCACGACAGTGCCAGTGCCCAGTCTACTGCCAGCTCCCTTTCCCACTCCTGCGGATCTAGCGCCTGTGATAGCACCACCACCACCGCCACCCATGGGTACCGTCATAGGTTCCACTAGTGGCGGCAGCAGCAGCAGCACCACCACCACTCCCCCGGAAGGCGACAACCAGGGTGCCGCCCTGCTCGACTGGTGCAAGCTCTTCAACGCCAGCCTGAACTTCCTGGCCTTTGCAGCGGCCGCAGCCTCCATGCAGCCCGGCGGAGGCGGTGGTGTGCCCCTCTACAATCCCCATGCGGCGGCCACAGCGAGCTCCTCGGAGCCCGATCTAGAGACATATCCCTTCAACGAGGCATTGATGAAGCGCCTCAGCCCGCTGGCCCACAGCGAGGCGTCCAACGAAAGCTACTGTGACAGCGAGCCGGAGGACCTGTCCGTAAGGTCCTGCGCCTCCAAGGCATCCAGCAGATCGCACACTCCGGACAAGAGCAGCGGGTCCAGCGATGCCGAGCAGTAGAGGTCCCGGTCCCCGGTACTCAGTTCTTAGTCCCTAGGCCATAGTGTAAATACCTCCACTTTGATTGTTAATAGCCACCTTAGTATTCATGAACACGATTCATTTCGCAAGGCAAATACTATTTGCATTTATCAATTAACGCATTAATTAATATCAACGCAACAGGTATTAATAGATCGTCGTACTATAGCTAGTATTAACTAGGAATATCGACTGTGTGGCAAAAACTTGTTTGAAAACCAAATTCAATTCATCTACACGTATAAATAATAACGAATACTAATTGTGTTAAGTAGCTTAATTATTTGGCCCGTTCGTCAGCCATTCCAATCGATTTGTTTTCGTACTGCTGTAATCTCCGTAACACTTAGTAAGCATATAAACTAATTAATAACGAAGCGAATAAATATTTATTAAACAAAAGAAAACAAAATAAACTTTAAAGTGTCAATCTCTCAAAATTCATAATTGAGTTTCATTATTTATCTCTAGCACTCTCTTTATTTCAGCTATTTGGGATGGTGTGTGGGGTGAATATGGTACACTAAAAAAAATAATAGGTAAGCATATTGACTTGGAAACTGGTCTGGTTTTAAAAGAATCTACTTAAAACCAAAATGAAAATTATAGGGACATTCGGAAACAATGTATGCTCTGTGAGCTACATAAAAACTTCCTGGCGTTTTCAGCATAGGGTGGCCCTTAATAATAATTAATAAAAGGTAAGAACATTTATCTGATTCTAAAATCTATTCAAATAACAGAGACTTCTTGAAACTTTCTACTTATTCTAAAATCAATTCAAATAAAAGAGACTTCATGAAACTTTCTACTTGTTTATAAAGATATTTTAACAAATGGCAGTGGGTTTCAAATAAATTTAAAAATGGTGTGAAAGTGAATTTTTATTAAACGATGCACTATACAATAAACTAAATTAAGAAGAATTTTGGCCAGTGATTTACCAATAAATTAGATTCTAAATCCATTCGATTTCTTTATCACGTCCTTATAATTTATTATACAAACGCATTTAAGTAATTTTAAATACGAATTATAAATTTGTCTTACGAAGAACTAAATAAGAAGAAGATTAACAAAATAAATACTTATTAATTATTATTTTTTAGTTAAGGAAGGTATAGATAATTCCGGAAGGTATAGATGATGTATTTAACATTTCGTGTTTTCGATTCTATCCTGCCCTGTAACTTTTGCACTTGAATGAATTGTTCCAGTTTTTTATTTTGAAACTTAAGTCTTTTGTTTTTAATTGATTTATTTTAATAATCATATATATTTTGCGATATGGAGGAGATGAAAATATATTGGAAATCGATGATAAAAAAGCAAATACCACACAGGTATACCCACATAATAAATGTATAACTTTGATCGAATCTCTTTTGAATTCAAGGGCATTTTTTACCATATTTATTATACGAGTATATGTACATAGGTAATAGAAATTTAATGAGATTGCCCAATTAAAAAAAATGTTTATAATGAAAATTAGGTAAAAGGAAAGTCCATAAGCTTTTTTTTTGTATAAAATAAAGGCACTGAATTTATTTGAAATGTTTAAATTTTCTTTTAATCACTTAGATCGTTATAATCAGGAGTCCTCACTTTGAGGTGACTGAATTTAGGGTGTTTATTTAAATTTTAAAATTTAATGAACGTTAAGAACTCACAGTTCTATAAATAAAAAACAAAATCTTACATTTTAACCAGAGAGGTGTGAAAAATAAAATTGAATTTGGCAAAGGGCTTGAACATTTAAATAGAAAATCGCTGGTTAAAGTGTCTGATTATTTGATGTTATTTATCATATATAATTATTATATTTGTGAGATGTAACTAGAATTTTTCTTAAATGCTTAGTAACTGTGTAAAGAATTTCATATTCGTGTAAACCACATCACAAGTGGCTTCCAAAATTCTCTAGACTTTGAGTTGGCACAGCTTGGATTGGGAAACAAAGAGATGACCACGAATCCATTGATACCATCCTCCTGGATGGAGGTCAGCAGTCTGACTAGGATTCCTGGCATCAGGGCGATGCGTTAATGAGTTTCTCTTTCTACCAAAGCGTTTTCGGAGGCATCGGTCAAGCCGAACACGAAAAAAATGGCACCAACAACCGCCACAGCAGCGGCAGGCGGCAGGCGGCAGGCGGCGGCAGTGGCAGTGGCAGTGGCAGTAACGGCGGCGGCAGCGGCAGCGGCATGAAGACGAATTATTGGTTCGCCTTTTGGAAAAAAAAAATTAAATATCGCGTGTTGGTAATTTCCGCTTGGCTTCCCATTGCCGCTGCCATCGGCTGAAGTTGAGGCGAATTATTACGATGATTAGGCGACTGACAGTGCTCCCAGGCATCGGCGTCGGGATCGGCATCCATGTCGACCATCCGGCCGGCCTGCCAGCCGTGATCCGCACTGTACCAGTGAGTATGCATGTCTCCCCGTTCGCATTTCGCATTTCGTATTTCGCACTCGCATTGCATGTGCTCGGTGGATCGGTGGACATCTTCGTGGCATTCTGGTTCTGGGCGAGGATTAAATTACTTAAAACCGAACCGAATCCCCCCCTCGGGGCATATCGACGAATCCGCTCCAGCCGCTGTCAATATTGTGTCGCCTCGTAACCCGCACGATTTGCAACCGATCGCGGTGCTCTGAGAGATACAAGTGCCCGAAATAAGTGGGTATTCACACACAGGTTTAACTATAGTATACTAACTATACTACTATATATGGGTTTTAGCTTCAATTGTATTTCAAGAACTGGTTTTTGCTTTAATTTACTTTACTTTACAAATATTTAAAGAATATTAGATGTCTGTTAGGAGGGTATTTGCAAAGGACACCTTATTTAAACACTTAAGACGAGTTACTTAAATAAAAATAAAAGATTTTAACAGTTTTGTATATTATAATGAATTCCAAATCAGTTACCTCGATGTTGAATTATATTAAATATGGGTTGTAAGCCTATAAATTATATTTCATAAGAGAACTGTTCTTAAAACTGAGACGTGATGGAAAGTTTTTATTTTATAGAACTTAGAAATTATTGTCTATAGTAATTATTCATATGCTTGTTAACTTGTTAATAAAATGGTTAATAAATAGACTTTTAAACTGTAAACTTCTTTTCCACATTTAGCAATGTAAGACAAAATCCTTTGGCACATTAATAACTTAATATATTTTACAAATTGTTTAGATACAAAGAGAAATTGTCTATGTCTTTATAATATTTGAAGTCCACCATTGGATTTTCCATAGTGCTTACCAATTAACAATTTTCTACTATACTCTCAATATTCATTTATAATAGTATTAATTAAAATTAAAATAGTTTAAAAATGTCATTATAATTGTTCTATAATTTAGAGCTGGAAAAGTATAGAAGTTTCCGATGTTTTTTATATGTAAACATTTATTTATCGCCTTAACATCGATGTTTTTCCAGCTCTACTATAATTATTACTAATGTTAGTTGAAAATTAAAAAGGCCATTTGTTTATATAGTTCTTATTATTTGAATTGTAGTTAGTAACAAGGTTAAGCTATTCCAAATCTCCAAATTTCAAATTTTATATAAGATTTACAACTGATTTTCTAACTGATGTCCAATATAAAGTTTTTACTTTCGATTTACCATAACAAAAAGAAAACCCTCATAAAAATAATCAAAGTTAAATTTAAAGGTTTTCATAAAGATTCTTCTTTGAAAAAACAAAGATTTCCGAGTGTAGCTAAGAAATTAATCAAAATAAAATTGATAAATAAAAATACCGACTTAATCCCTATGAACTATTAAATATATAACTATTATATTATATATTATATGTTTGTTATATTATTTTATACATATCCTTCCAAAATAAGTTCAATGTACCTAAGTGCCCCGAAAATGAAGCTCGGCATTGACTGACATCCTTTAAACATATGATTGACAATGGCAACACACAACGGCTACGAAATTATCCATCGGAATGAAAGGATGAAGCTGCCAATAACGATACCACATCCGCACCGATGGCGGATGGCGGATGGTGGATGGAATTTGCGTGAGCTTAATTTAACAACATTTTTGGAATAATCGCAATATTCAGCATATTCTTGTAAGGTAAAAATTATACACGAAATATATGTATATATATGCATTTTTGATATCCGCCTAAAGCCCATGCCGGCTGAAGTCAATTTATTTGCTTTCTTATCCTCGCGTTTGAATAATTGGCTACCAAGTTACCTTTACGAGATCGAAGCGAACCTTCTGCATTTTGCGTGTTCAGCCGCTGTGGCATCCGCATCCTCGTCCTCGTTCACGTTCCTCGTTCCTCGTTCTCTAGCATGCCTCAATTACAATCAGATTAGTTGCATGTGAGCAGGAACCCTTTGATGGAAAACGATCGCGCAAGATTAAGTCGCGGAACCGAACGGAGGACCCACCATTCTTCGCCTGCCATCCGGCACGAATCTCAACGTCCAGCGGCAGCGTGGATCAATGGCAATGAGGGAGGAGTCATCCAGGGGTGGAGGGGATATTCTCTGTAGGATTGCAAAACCATTAAAATTCTTTGTCCTAAATTCGGAGGAAGGCTTGGTGTTTTTTAGGTCAGCAAATAATTATATTTATAGCTATTAAATTGTATATTAAAATATTATAGGCCGGCAAGCAAATAAAGTCAAAATGTACATGGCTTTGTAGGCTCTACTTCTTCTTAATATCTTTAATTAACAAATAAGTGTGATTTATTAGTACTTCCCACTGTTGTGAAAATATTATCATCAGATCAAGACAATTACTGACTAATTATTAACTATTAAAAGTACATTAGTAATATATTTAATTGTTAATTTATTCTTTCATAATCACCTTCTTAAATGCATAATACATTCTACAAATTCTTTGCCATTTTAACACTCTATGCCCTCACTTTCACGTTTTGCATTAAAAAGTGGACTGTGCAGTGGAAATTACTTTTTTTTTCTTCCTTCCATTGCAGTGTCCTAATATATATCCTAGAAAAGCAACAAGGATTTGTGCACTTTTGTATAAAGTATATATTGCGCTTCATAATTTCGGCCTGGGATGATGACGACGATGATGATGATGAATACAACTTTTGATATAAATTGCAATTTATTGTGTCTTGTGGTGAAAAAAGTATTTGTTTTTTTTTTTTTGTTTCAATAGTTATTTTTTGTTCTCTTTACCGGGCATTGTTTTCCTTTTGTCCTTGCGAACATCAAAGCTGAACAAGAGACTTTGTCATCAGGCTTCTCTCTTTGCCGTTGTGTTTTTTTTACTAACTCGTTCGCGTTCAAGCGATATTCTTGGAAAATTTTGATTTAAAAGTAAGTAAGGGAACTTGGAAAGGGATACAAATTATTTTTGTATTTTAATTTAAGCTGTACGGTTAAGATTTAAGTATTTATTAAGGGATTCTGCTCCGGAATACTTCTCAAATTGCTCTTACATTTAAATATAAATCTGTTTAAATCATTTTAAATATTTACAACCAATTAATTCTACATTTTTTGTTACTGAACTATGAAATTATAAAGAAAGGCAAACAAAAAGTTGTGTTCCCTCGTTTGTTCCAGAAATTATCATGATTAATACAATATTTTGATGGCTACCTGAAGGATGTTGTGATAGCATTCACAGAAAATGCCATTGCATTTACCACAGAAACTTATCTGGCAGCCACGATTTTAAAGAGCCGGAAGGATATTCATCCCTTTTGATTAGCGCGTGTAAGTCAGAAAGGCTGCTGCTGCCTTTGAGTCCTGCAGACCGATGTCATCCTGAGAAATGACATCCTAATGAATATGTCATTGTGCGCGATAAAGTTTTCACTTTATTGTCAGAATTGTCTCGTTATTAACACGAGTCGAGTTTGATCAAACGTGGAAAGTGCGGTGATAAGAGGCTTAGCCCGGGGTCCGAGGGAATCCCACAAGACACAACAGCGAGAATTGGCTGACATTCGCATTGTTTTCGAGGCTGTTTTTATTTTGAAAACTCAAACCGGATTTGAGCAGAGGTGCTATTATATTGCAAACATTCTGACACGCAAAGGGTTTGTTTTGTTTTTTGTACTTTGCTTCAAGAAGACCTTATAAAGCCTTGACCGCAAAAAGAACTTTAGCGAAATCTTGAGATATGTTGAGATATGGATTCTGTGGGGGGGAAAAATATATACATATTTACTTCATGATGGTAGAATTTTTAACAACATATTAATTTCAGTTTAAAAAGTATTTAATTTAATTTGTTTAATTCTTACTATGCTACCAATCCTTCTGATTCTTTTTTAACTAAACTTTTTGTTTGTTTTCAACTCAAAAGTGTGAATAAAGTTATTATTATAATGCAATAAAATCCAAAATAAATAAGAGACTCTCCTGAAGACTCCCCATTTCCTCAACTTTTTTTTCTTAAGTAGAAAGCAGATGACCCTGACCTTATTTATTTGTACAAACAATAAAATAAAGAACCCGTATGTGCAACTCATAAAACATTTAGTGTTTGGTTATAAAAAGCATGCAGGACTCTTCTTTATTTAGTATTCAAATCATTGGAGAGACGGCCTCCTCGACAGTCCGATTTACTGTGTTTATGTAACCCTTATTCTTGTCTGTGGTAAGAGCGGAACTTATCACGGCGCCTCAATGGAAAACTGGATTAAAGGTCGCCGGACTTCGAGCCCTGTCAACGTTCGTCCCATCGTCAATAAATCAGGCGCCATGGAAAAATTCCGTTACAGGACACGGGCTGCGTGAGAAAACGACGTATAAAATATCCCAAAGCGAAGCTGTATTTTTATTTTCCATTCACACTGTCCGGTTAAATGACAGTTGGGTCCGAGAGCTGGTACACGAGGAATTTCGGTTCCAATCAAAATACCGGTTGTCCTCCGACATCCTTACTTTACAGCAAATCTGCAATTACTTGCCTGGGGAACGGGTTCCTTGCGTAGCGCAAGGATATCCGGATATGAATATTAAGCAGACGTGCGGGTATTTAGCTAATCTTAACAAATGACTTGAGGACTTCGTCACCGCTGTTCAACGTCGTGCAGGACATGCAAATAAAGTTTTTTCCGCAAAGGTATTTATCTGGCGGGTATTAGTGTCAAACTTTTTGGTTCGTAAAGCATTGACAAATCACCATGAAACAAGGAAAATAGGCATCCCGAAATTTTCAGCGTTTCCTGTTAGCGCGGAACCTTTGGAAAAGTTTCTCTCTCAGTTTGTTTTGATTTAAGGAAAATATTTTAAAAGGAGTGTCAGGGTTTATTTTTAAATTAAACTTTCGTTTAGCTGAAATTAAAATGTGTTGCTTATTTTTAATATATTTTAAACTGTTTCTGTTTACTAAATTTAAGTTTGTTTATTTTTTATCATGTATTCATTTAATTACAATTGAATATGGAAAATAACCGAGGTTGTTTAGCGAGAGTTTTCTTTAAATAGTTAAAATAATATATAGTACTAGTTTTCTTACAAAATAGGGAGTTATTATCTTTGAAATACACATAAATATTAACCTATATTTATCTATTTATAGAAATATTTCAGTAAAGGAAGAATGTTTTGAATTTCCGAAACTTTATAATTATTTTCATTATTTCTGTTAATAGCTCCCTTTTATTATAATATATATATCCCTTTGTAAAAACTGTATTGGAATCCCTTGACCGAAAAATCCATGAGTATCAAGCTTCGCTGCGTCCTCGAAGAGCACTTCAAGGGTTAGTTTTCGGCACTGTCCATAGTAAACTGGCAGTATCTAATGAGTTTTGGCACTTTTTAACGACCAACATTGTATTCCTCTATAGTCGTTATTATAATAACGAAACACACACACAGCCAGGCAAACACATATACATATATAGATATATATATATACGGCATAAGTATGTATCTCAGGAGTATGTGGCTTGACATGTAAATGCCTATATGCCTCTGTGTGTGTGTGTATTTACGGTCTTATATGGCATACTAAATGTAAGCACTAAGCCTAGTCCAAGGAACGGGAGGGGAGGTGGCGGCGGCATAAAAAACAAACCCCTTCACTTGTTGTTAAACAAACTCTTGCGATTTCTATTTTTCATCGCCGGTCACTCTCACTCCCTATCTTTGAGTAGTGCCGCAGATGGTTCTACACTTAGAGAAAACGGAATATTTAAGGAAAATATACTTTAATATTTTAGCATAATGAAATTATTACTTGCAAATCATATTTAAAAGTCCTAGTTTGTTGAAAATGGAGACTATTCTATACTGATCAGTTAATATGCTTAATTTTATAATAATTTTGATTATGTAGATTAAATAGAGTTGATAAAAAGATTAAAGATTTAGAAGAGAGGTGATCCTTTTTAATATTTATATAACCTTTTGCTTAAATTTATAATTAATTTTATTGTTGTTTTTATTTTTGAAGATAAATACCAATAAACACTTTTTTATGTTGATATTTAAACTCTTTAGATAAATATTTTAAATCTTTGGGTGTGTTTTTAAGTGTCAAAAATATTATGGATATTATTTCAGTACTAATTTAGTTTTATTTCAGTAATTTTTCAGTACAATTGAAGTATTATTTCATAGCAATTTCAATTTAAAAGATTTTTAATACTATTTCAGCTTTCTTCAGTATTATATCCCTTAGAAAAGTTAAAGATGTTCAGAATATATATGAAATAATATAAATATAGTTCCAGAATTAGTTTAAACTCAATAAAAGGTTATAAACACACTAGAAATGTAATATTTAGTCCTGTAAACATTTTTTTAAATCCATTTGAACACAATTTCAATTGCTTTAAAGTTCCCTTATAATAAAAGCCCCCTAAGTTGTGTTCAGCTTATGTTCTCCCAGTGTAGTCCGCCTCCAAAGTGGACAGAATTTAACGTTCCAGAGACTCGTTTAATAATTGCTCAGAGTGCGTGCGGTTTGGGCGGGGGGTCGAAATGGGTCGAAACATCGCCGTCGACCGTCCACCGGCCACCGGCCACCGGCGACCGTCGACCGTCAACCGTGTCGCTAGGCCTGTCGTACGGGACAGGCCCGTAACGGACTTAACTGGACCCAACCGGACGGGACTGGGCTCGACTGGACCTTCCCAGGACCTTCCCGGGACCTTGCCGGGCCAGTCGCCATTGCCCGGGCAGTCGAAATTTTGTGATAGATGCGGTTTGCGGAGGCTGGGCGATGGGGCGCGAGGTGTTACACACGCACACACTGGTACAAAAACAGGACACACACACCGACATACAGATACAGATACGGGATGCGGATACAGATGTAGAGTGGACAGGACCTTTTGTAGCCTTAACCCCTAAGTGTCCAGAAAAGGGATGAAACGGCTGAAAAATGCTTACGCCGGGTTTCGAAAATGTTATTACGAATATATTATGCGCACATACATAACTAAACTTTTACTTTTGTACATATACATACATATGATATGTATGTACATGGGGTATGTATGCTGCCCGCTTTTATGTACATAGATATATGTATATATATATTTCAAAATTATATGTTACAATGGCGCGCACATAGTTTTGGATACATGGAGGAGAGGTGGCATTATATATGTTCGTGCCCGGCCAGCGGTCAACAGATTTGTGATGGTTGGCACAGCCTACGAATGTCCTAAAATAAGGTTATTACGCAGGACACTAGAGGCCGGTGATAAAGGCGTGAGTCCATTTGCCCCTGCCCCACTCGCAGTCCCGGCCCCAGAAGGCCTTTGTTTAGTTACCTCCATATAGGCCAGTAGTGTTTTCCCGGCTAGAAAGGAGAGAGAGAGTGCTCAGTGCAGAATTAAAAATTGACATACTTATGCGTTTTACAGCTTACACGTGGCGCTAAGCGACGTCCGCCGACCCACGCCCAATGCCACCAGCCTGATGTGGATCTGAATAATTCGGCCATATCATTGTTTTTATTTCGAGGCAAAGAAAATCCCAGCTCACATATATAGCTTTTCCCCTGTCTGATTTATATTAATCACACCCAACTCTCCTTGAACCAAGCTGAAGGAGCACATGTTCTCATAGCCTCACCCTGCCCTGCTTCCACATTTAATAATAGTTGCATAAAGAAATTGCCAAGTCACGAAATTTTCGGTGACCTTGTGAACTTTGGTCTTAAAAAAGAATTTAACTGATGCCAGACGCTTGAAGAAAGTTTTTCTTTTGCAGTTCGGTAGCATTGAGACAAGGAGTCTGGCCAACAACTTTGGCTAACAAGTGGGACAAAGGGCCAATTTAACCTGTCATTACACATATGTACATTCTGCATACTGCCAGAGATTCTTTCAAAGTTACGAATTTGCTTAAACTTCATCGAAGGGAATAATGATTTCAATTGTATTTCAATTAAATTATACGTACTCGAAAATGCGAGAAAATTAACAAATTTCCTGAGGCTTTGTACAACCTGGAATATATGGTTAATTAGCTTAAGGTAAAAGCTATTAATTATGATTTTTTTATGTAATATATATAGGCATAATAGCAAAATAAGAGCAATTTATTTATAGTCTCTTGTT
>JAEIIG010033366.1:0-18710 GCA_018904695.1 Drosophila parvula | reverse complement strand
GTATTTTATTTATTCTTTTTATAAATTTATAATAATCATACTTATGTATATATTTTTAAATATAACTTCTTTATTTATATTCTATTATTTTTGCTGTGTGTAAAAGAAAAGAAAGGGGCTGCGGTGGTGAAAACTAAAAGAAGAATAGCCTCCAGTTGCTATTGGTTCGCTGAGCTCGTTTACGGCTTGTCGTTTTCAGTTTACGTCCCAAAGGATCCTTACTTCTTTCGATGTGTGTTTTAAAAAGCAAGTAAATATAAAATAGGGGCACTAATTATATAATAGAGACAAGCAGGCATCCATGGTTATCTAATGTCAAATGACATTAATGAGGAAACACAATCACCATATAAAGAAATAATGTTACAGAGAAAATAAAGAAGAAAAATACTTATAAAACCATTAAATCCACATAAATTGTATACTATCTATAGCAAAACTTATTTGACTTTATTCTCTCTTCAATTCTGCTTACAACTTAATTCAATTTCGTGGCTGGAGATCATCTCTGGTTCCCCATCAACCACCACATCAAATGCTTTTCCTTAGTGCTCCATTTCGTAGACCCCCGCAAAACTTCAATCAGGCAAAGGACCACAAATCCCGAAAATCAGTCACAATTATTACACCCACAGCAGTTCGGAGGAGGTCCTGAGGTTATGCCTCACTCCCTATACAAGCCCACACGTCATTAAGCCTTCCATTTAAAACAAAATGAAAGGAGTGAAGCCTTTGGAACAATGCTGAAAACTATTCGCCATAACAAATACGAACCGAAAGTGGGCGGTGGGTTTCTGGTTGACTGAAAGTTGGTCGACTGATTGATAGACAAGGGAGAGACAGTCAGCGACACCATCAACGTCTATATGGCTTGCACTCTATCCTGGTCTTTTACAGTCCTTCCTCCCCTCCCTCCCTCTCTATCCGCCCTTTCCCCCTCGCTTGTTGTCAATTAACGTACGAAAATGACTTCCGCTTTGATTGTGCCGCCGCCCTTCGTGCTCTACCATGGATTTTCCCCCTTTGTAACCTCATCCATCGATCGATTGTCAACTGGCTGACTGCCTGCCTAACTGTCACAGCCTGTTTCCGTTTCCGATTAAAGCTTTGGCAAATAGTTTTGAGTGTGTCGCCCTCGATTATCCCATTTTCCTCGTCTCTTCTTGCACCCTTTTTGGGGGGAGGGGGGTGGAAAATTTCTCTGGAAATTATTTCTGCAATTGTTGGCTCAGTCTCATTAGCACCAAGCCATCATCATGATCAATTGCTTGATTAATGGGCGTTTAATTGTGACTTTTATATACTTATAGGAAAAAGTGAAATATTAATATATTTTTATAGGTTTTCTTGAGTTTATAAAAGAGATTTAAAGGGAACAAGTTAAATAAAAAGGATAAGAAGTAATACCAACTAATACTTGCTAAATATAGGTATTGAATTCAAACTCTTTTACTTTCTTTTTCATTTTAAAATAATCAAGTGTATTTATTAAGCGATACACATTTCTTCATAGAAGTGATGACTTTGTTCACAGAACCCAAGTAGCTTCCCAAATGTCCTTAAGCCCCGCTGCTCCTGTCTCTTTCTCCCCTCTATTGCCGCTAAAGTCCTATGCAAATTACTCTCGGCAAATCAGGACGCGCAGGGCATCACTTATACACGGACGACACCTTTTGGGAGCAAGCAAAGCATGAAATTAGGCAAACAACTTTACCAGGCCAAAAGCAACAACAACAACAACGCACAAGGACGAGAGTCGCGCCTAAGCTGGAAAAAAAAGACAGCAAAGAAATAAAGACAGAGCCAGACTGAGAAAAGAGCAAACAAACTGAAACGCACTGAAGCACTTAAAAGGCGGGGAGCACCCAGGATAAGGCTATGCACGAAGAAAAAGATAACCCACAATTATTCCTAATTAAATATTATATTTAACTATCAAATTTTAGTCCGATTGGATATATATTATGGCCATAATAGGGATTTTAATAGCTTCGAATAATACAAAATGTGTTTCAGTGTCAAAAACTAGGCTATGCTTTTTACTTGAGGACGAGTATTAATTAAATGTTTTACATCTAGTAAAAGAAAGAAACCTCAATTATACTCTACCATATTATTTTTCTCAGTGTTTGTAAAAAACAGCCGGTCAGCGGGTTGAAGAAAGGGGTGGCAAAAGGCAGACTTGGCGGGAAATGGAGGCAATGAAGAGCTGAAGACGTCGCAGCCGCAGTGCAGACGACGCAAACAGAACGCCTAAGTAATTGCAGAATAAACAAGCATCAACAAAAGATTAAGACGCGCTGGTAGAACGTCTTCCAGGACCTCCAACTTCCTGCCCCAGCACCCACAGTGCCATCCACAACCAAAATAAATAACCAAGGGAAAACAAAAAACAAAAAACAAATGACAGAAGAGTGAAAAGCTGCGACAATTGCAAGTGTTTTATTTGCGTTGATGTTGCAAACATTTTTGTTAGATCGAAATGGAAAGAACAAATTAAAAACAATTTAAAAAAAAATGTATTTAATTGTAAGTATTGATTATGGTAAGAGGGTTTTAAATGAGAAGGTTAAAGGAGACATTTAAATACTGATTGGAAGATGATAGATAAACCTGCTTCAAACCGAACTAAAGTTTCTGAAATTCTTAATTCTTTCTCTTATTTTATTTATATAAAATGGATTTATATATTTTCTGCCTAATTCATTTTATTATATATTTATTAACCAACTGAAAAACATATTTCTACTCACTACAAGGAGTTTTTCAAGCATTTAAATAAACCCCAGCTCCCTCACAACTTTAGAGATATAAAATATGAAACAATTAAACAGCTGTAAGAAAACTTCTAAGCGGCAAGGAAAAAACAGAATAATTTAAGATGGGAAGAAGAGTTATGGCGACAGATTTAATGTTATGACGTCGGGACTTTCTGTAAAAGAAAGTGTGAGAGTGCAATAGATAAAAGGAAAGTTCAGAACTTTCTCGACATTTGTGGTCGATGTGCAAATGAAGCTCAGCGCAGAAATGGTCATTACACACCACCCCGGCACCCCTCACACACACATCAGCCAATAGTTGCGAAAGTTGTCGTTGCAAAAATTCTAGTAAAACTCCTTCAAGAAAAACTCCTTGCCAGCCGCTTCTCCGAAAAATTTCTTTGGATTTTTGGAAAGCACCAATTTTTAGCGCAAAAAGTTTTTACAACTGTGTTAAGAAAATAGCAGAAAAGGACTGTTCCGAGGGAGGGGGGAGAAGCTACGAAGCGTTAAGCAATTTGCCAGCTTCATGCACATTTCTCCAAAATAAACCCACAGTTCTCTCCCCTTTTTTCCTATGGAACTTGGATGGCCTTAGCCAATGCTGGTCGTCTCTAACAGTTAAGTGCGGGATTAAGAAAAGATAAACATTTGTAAGGATTTAGCCGAAAGTTTGCCTTTTGGCCTGTTTGTTTTTGTTTGCCTTCTTATTATTATTATTGTTCTTTGTGGTGCTGCTGCTGTTTTTTGTGTACTGTTTGTTTTTGCTTTTAATTTCCAGAGGTCAGAACTACAGTTTTTGTTCGAGTGCAGTTGGGCAACTGCCGTTGATGCAAGTTTATTTTGCTGTATTTAAATATTATATATAAAGAATTTAAATGGTGGAAAAGGTTATAAATGAATTGAAGAAAAATAAATTGATTAAATGCGAAAAATGTGAACAATAATCTTAAAAATAAATAGCTAGGAATATCTAAAATATAACAACTAAAAATAAGCAACTAAAAATTAATTACTAAGAATAAACGACTAAAAATGAACACCTAAAAATGAACAACTAAAAATAAAGAACTACAAATAAATAACTAAAAAGTACTAATTAAAAATAAACTAATAACAAATTATCAACTAAAAATGAATAACTAAAAATGAACATCTAAAAAATAAACGAGCTAAATTCAACAGCTGCAAATTAACAACTTAAAATGAACAACATAAATAACCCCATAAAAACTAAGAAATTAAAATGAACAACCTAAAATGAACAACCTAAAACGAACAACCTAAAGTGAACAACCTAAAATGAACAACTACAAATTAACAACTAAAAAAGTAGTGAACTAAATAGGGACCCAATAATTTAAAAAAACAATGTGTAACAAGTTTAAAATATAATAAAGATATACACAAAATCAACACCGAGTTAGCTTTTCCTTTAACCATTTCACTTTTATTTATTTAAAATTAAATTATCGATTTTTATCGATTTATATGAAAAGATAAATAATCTATCTAAATAAATTCATTTCGTTCAAATCGTATTTCCCCTCGCATAAGTGGTTATCATTTTTTATGACCGACTGCTAACCCAAGAATATCCTGTCCACAAACAACATTTATTGCAGTAGACGGACCATTTGGCCGATGACTTGTAGACAAGAATCGTAAAATATCAACGCCAATAACTTCTGCCAAAGGATGCGCAGCATGGAAGGTTCCCTGTCATTGACTGACTAAGCACGATGCAGCCCCCAGGACTCTCTGTGCTGAAAATCATGTGGCAAACGAAGAGTGAAGAGTTACCCCCAGGAGGCGTTTGGGGCGGTTCCATGCATGCCTCCCCCCCGCACCTCCGGCAAATGCAAACGCAGACAAAGCAAAGAAAAGTGGGGAGCAACATTATGCGTGCGGATAACTCTTCCATGGCAATTCCTTCTGGCCGAAGGCGTCAGTCATTCACATATGGACCGGGACCGGGTCCAGCAGTGGCAGCAGCCATTGCTGCCATATTGATGATGCATTTTCTGCGGCCAATGCACAAAGGTTCAAACCCTTCAAGCCTCTCCTTTCTCTCCCGGCAGGAGAGGGCAGCGTCCACTGCTCATTTTTTTTGCTGAGAGTTACACTCAAAGAAAGGTCAAGATGACTTCTAAAAGACTCAAAAAAGAGTGATTTATTTGTTATTTATAGTAAAATATAAGTATTTCTATTCTTTTAAATGTTTTCTTGAAATTCTTTTAAATATTTCAGTTGAACTTGTCACGGCTTTTCTTCCAGTGAAAGTTTAGTGCATTTTTGGAATTTCCCCCTTTTTTTTTTTGTTTGCCTTATGCAGTTGGCAGTCGTCTGATTCCAGGGGCGCTGGAGTCTCCGAGGCGCAAAGTGTTTGCACAAAGGCTTAAGGCAAACAAAGCTGAATCAGCAGCAGGCGACGAACGGCGACTACTGTCTGTCAGCAGCCACTCTCCACTGTACGGCGGGGGTGCAAGGGTCACCACCTCTCTCTCTCTCTCCACTTGCTCTTGTATTTTACTTTTCTACATTTTTTTTTTCGCTTTGTGGATTTTCCTTCTTTTTTTTTCAAGGCAAACAAATGAAAGTGGATCCACTTGAGCGCAGCAAATGAAGTGCCATAGTTGGTTGGCAGGACAGGATAGAGGCCGGGGGGCGTCCTGTTGGAGAACAAGGAGCCGCCACAGTAGCAGGATCGGACAGTAAAAGTGCAACGAAAGCGAAAAAAGGACATGAAACAAATACAAAAGAGACAGAAAAGGGAAGCAAATGCATACAAAACGTCGATGCTAGTCATACAAATGATAAATGCAGAGTACAGTGAAGCTAAGCTAACTAAGAAGAAAAATTAATAAAAGAAAAAAAAGAAAAATTAATAAAAGAAAAAAAAAGAAAAAAAAATAAAAGAAAAAAAGAAAAGAAAAAAAGAAAAGAAAAAAAGAAAAGAAAAAAAGAAAAGAAAAAAAAGAAAAGAAAAAAGAAGAAGAAAAGTATATTAAGGACTTCTGATTTTTGATACTTTTTAATTCTTTTTTCTATTTCCCAATGTCGCCGATATTTTTTTTATGTTTTCGAATATTTACGATGTTTTTCTAAAAAATTTCTGATACTTTCTTGTACACTTTTAATATTTTATACTATTTTATATTTTTTGATTCTTATGACAATTCCCAATATTATCAGATAATCCGGGTCTTTACTGATATGATATGATGTATATTTCCTGTACTTTGTCAATATTTTACGATATTTCCTGATATTTTCTTATATAATATATTCCCAATATTTCCAAGTATTTTCCTATATTTACAAATAGTTCCAAACATTGGCTGAAATTTTCTAATATTATCTTATGTGCCCTGATGTTTCCTAGTATTCCTTCTCATATATAGAACTTAATATTTGACATCATATATATTGTAAATCTATTTTGCAAATGCTTTTTTATATTCCCTGATGTTTCCTAGGATTTCCCAATATTTTGTATTATTTCCTTTTGTGTACCGATAGTTTACCTTTTAATCAACGTATTATAATGATCCTTTTCATATATAGAACTTAATATTTAACATCATATATATTGTAAGTCTATCGGGGTATAACTGTACCCACTTTCATATGGGCTTACGAAAAAGTTTAGCTGACAACAGTGTCATATGTGTTGCACACTAGTTGATGATGTTGCTGACGTTGCCAGGAAGGGATACCGACGGATAGGATAGGTCAGGACACAAAGGAGGGGGGATCGGAAGGAAAATGAGGAGTTGTGGGAGTGGCGGGCACATGGCCCATTGGGCTGCTTACATTGGATGAGCCGCGCTGGAGCACAATTTTCAAGAGATACGTCAATATTTGACAAGTCGTCATTGTCGTTGGCGGCTGCTCCTCCTCTTCTCTCCGCAGCTTTTCCGCTCCTGCCCGCCACTTTTCCTCTCCTACCTCACTTTCGCCAAACCGATTTTTCCCCCTTGACGTCATCGTTGTGTGTATTAAGCGCTATTTTGCTATTTTCGCTTGGCTACTTGGTGCTCCTTGTTGCTCTCCTTGATGTATGTTTTATATCCGTATGTTTATTTGCATGTTTCTCCGTATCCTTTTATTTTAGTTTCCATTGAAACTTATGCAGAGTTGCACTTTTTATAGTGTTTTTCCCTGACGACTATTTTATTCTTTTAATTATGCATTTTTTCTATATAGTTTTCTCTTGTGTTAAAGTTTTGTATGAAAAAATCAACAGGAAAAACTTATATTTTATATTTTATATTATGCTAAAAACTAATTTACAAACTTGTGTTACTTAAAAACAATTTAGAAAATAAAGAACTTTATTTAATTATAGTTTTCTAAGGTAAACACCGCAACTATTCATTAAAATATTTCAAGTTATAGCTCAAATTTCAACTCCCCCTCGCACATTATGCATTTTCTCGAGTTTCCCTCTTAACTGCTTTGAGTCTCTTCACATACGTACTCGAATGGTACATTTTCCTTAACCCCTTCCAAATAAAAAAAAACTTTTCAATTCCCTTGGCTTATTAAAAGTGCCATGCAATATGAAACTTGTTCGCTCCCCTCGAGGCGAAACAACTGAATGGATTCGAACACAGAAACAACAGCCTAAGCCCGAAACTCCAACTCTATTGAACTTCACTTCGAGCTTGGTTACCCACACTTAGTGTCGAGGATTTGTGAGGATGATGATGGGTGATGCCAATGAGATGAAGAGGGTTACACTAGAACAAAAATCTTTATAATTAATTAAGAGGAATTATTGAGACTGGCACGGCTGATATTGTCTCGAAAAAAGGTCTAGAAATTTTAATTTGCTTTTAGAAGGCTTTCTTGTAATTTGTCGCATTTAAACTTAATTTGTTTTGTCCAAGTGCATTTTCCGGGAATGAAACACACACCTCAAGCACCGCCACTCGATATTCCAGATAGACAGAGCCAGGGTACATGGAGCCGGGGACAGGGAGACAGACAAGAGATGATGAGGCGGCAGCAGCTGCCGATGCTCATGTTGCATTTGTTGCCGCTCACCTAAATGCAATGGCAAAAGTTTTATGTTCGAAACACGAGCGGCTCAGGCAGACAACGGCAACAACATCATGGAGGACCCAGGACTAAGCTCACTTCCGCAGGCATTAACGATGCACGTTCAACGGTCGAAAGGGGCGACAGGCGGTATAAGGGAGGTATATGGCTGCATAATGGAGTCTGGAACAGCCAATGACCATTAGACGGAGCCCAGTCCGCCCGGGGCGAAGTTTGCCGAGCGGAGTGTCCTGGCCACGGGATGGACAATAAGGCAAAACGAGTTATTAATAAACAAGATTGGTATGTCCTCGAAATGTGGTTGCAGTTGAAATACTCTTTTATCACGGTCTAGGGATGTATATCGAGAGCAGGAAGTCCAATATGATTTAATGTCATACAAAAATATCGTACAGATTAATATATCGATATGCAAAATATCGAAAATATCGCATTTAATTATAAAGAGTATCGAGAATATTATCAAGAAAATATATCACACAAAAGATATTTAAATTTGTTATTGATTTAATGTTTCTTTTTGATAACAGAATATCGATTGATCGCATATATATCGCAGCATTAACATATCGATATAAATATATAGATATAGATCGTATACAGAATTGATTTATCGACGTTTTATGGACCTTTCCACAAGTCAGTCTGGAGTAGAAATAGTTCCTGGGGACTGGGACCTTTATCGATGTAACTAGGTTCTAGCCAAAACACTGCAACTAAAATTCCCAAGTACAGATTCAGGGACAAACCAAGCCAAGTGTTGAGGTTGAATCCGTCAACAAATTTAGTAGTGATAAGATTTCTTGGCTGGAAACTAAGCCATATTTATATAAAAAAGCCTGCTGCTTGTCCTTGGAAAAGGATCTGTGTGTGTGCTTTGGCTTAATATTAGCGTCTTGATTTATGCTGATGAAATCACGCGAGTTAGCAAGAAGCTCTTCTAGCTAAAATATGTCCCAAATTAAGACAACCATCTTAAGATTAATTGATGAATTTATCATTAATATGATTATGGTCAGCTACACACGCAAATCACTATATTTCAGACCAAAAACAACAGCTTAAACGAAACAATATTTGACGGCATTGATTATGACATATACATATATATCTCAAGCCAATCCGAATAATTTTCAGGAAAGCAAACAACACAACAATGCCTGAATGGCTAATGGGTAAGTGTATAATAAACAAATATGAAGTGGACTGAGCACAATATTCCGGCCTAATACAGGAAACGGAAGTGCCAACAAACACACACACACACGGATGTGCACATCTGAAAACATACACACACACCGACAAAGGGGAAGAGAGAGAGAGAGAGAGACAAGAACAGATGAAATGATAGGCAAACTAAATGCGAACAAATATTGCAAAAGTTTTTGCTATATATAGCATATATGTACATAAATTTCTGTCATGGGCATCATTAATTAGCACACCCCGCTCTCTACCTCGGACAAAAACAACAAAAAAAAACATAAAGAGATATCAACTGAAAGCGGAAGTACAGTCGCGTTAACGTAAACAAGCTGGAGAGCTTGTTGGAAAAAGTTAAATTAAGTTGGATAGTAATTTGATGCTTTCTCCCCCTTTTTTTTATCGTGTGTGTATCAGCTTATGAATCACCACTTGACATGAAAATTCAAATTGAAATCATCAATCATGGTGCCCGGGCAAAGGCAAAGGAGATGAAAGGATTCGGGGCCAACTAATGAAAACCAAACACAGCAGGTGATGGTGATATGTTATTAGAAGGAGCTGTAGCAGCAGGTGCAGATGAAGGTGGAACACAAAACGCTGTCGTTGCATTTTGTGGCCCCTTTTACTTTACTTGGCTTTTTGTTACCTTCTCTCTGTTGTTTTTTTTTTTTTNNTTTCTTACTTCTTGTGTTCATTTGCATTTTCTTTTTTTTTTTTTTGCATTCTGTTTGCGCGGCGGCGGTATCAGTGTAGTAATCAGAAATTTTAATCAAGAGTAGAGATGCCCCCATCGTCATTTGGTTGCCTCCTGATGCCGGCTTAACGCTTCACTTAGCCTGGCTCCCAGCGCCGGAGTAAACATTGCAATTATCTCGAGCACAAGAGAGCAGCGCGATCCAGGTGAGCTATGATTAAAAAAGAGGAAATAAAAGGAGGTTGTCCTACAAAAAAAAAGCAGGGAAGTGCAGATATGGGCGCTGCAATTCGTACAAATCAAGTGTTCGCTTTATGAGTTCTGCAGGAAAGTGTAAGGGAATGAGCAGGGATGCATAATTTGATGGCCCGACACCTTGTGTAAGGCACGTGATGAATGTTTGCCAACTAAGCACTGATGAACTAAGGTGAGGTGAAATAGCCGAAATGTCAGGGGTCAGGCAAGTCAGAGCATGCAAATGTGTTACAAAAAATAGGACAGATCATCTTTCCAATAGAAACATATAAAGTTTGGTATATTCATAAATGTATAAAAATGTACAAAGAAATCTAAAACTAAAGGTAACTTAGAAAAACACAAATTCACTGTTAAAAGAATGAGTTTTTTTTGTATAGTATTCAAATATTCAATTTTTTGTATAACTTAACACTATAAGATATGGTACTATAAAAACCACCACGGAAAGTCTTAGGCCAATAATTTCTTAAAGTCGTAATAACAATATATAATAAATAAATAAATAAAACTTATGCGATACTAAAAAATAAGGGATATACTATCCTGTTCATATAGTGACATACTTCCCACAGATTAATTTGCATTAAGATGGCAGAAAATATCGATATATTTATACTGTATCGATATTTATCGCATAAGCTGATATATAAAACGATATTTTATCATCGCAATATCTTGTGGCATAAATCGATATTTTTTAATATATCGGACTGTGTCTATGAACAGCCTAAACTTTCTTTAAACTATTATTTTAGGAAATAATTAGAAACAGATTATCAAAAATAAAGTTTTAAACATGTTTTAAATATATTTAGAAAAAATACATGTTTGTCGATATATTTAATTCTACTTTTCCGATATAAATCCCCTATTCCCAGTTCTAAAAAGAATATTCCCAAAACACTAACAGTACACTGCCCAAAACAACTGAAGAAGAAATACAAAAATAAACGCCAAGAAACAAAAGGTCGCCCGAAAGAAAGAAAGAAAATCGTCAGCGGAAATGGGGTATGGTGGGGAAATAGATGCGGATGTTAGGGGAAGAGGGACTCATGCAAAGCAGCCACGTGCAAAATGGCGCACAGCTGCCAAGCGGAAGTGGAAGTTGGTCCCATCTCCCCACCTCTTGGCCATTTCGAATTTCCCATGTGGAGTGCCTTTTGTGGTTATGATGAATATGAATGCTATGTGATTGCATTAGCAACTTCAACTTCCCGTCCGTCCCTGCATTCACTGCACGACGACATGACAACACACTCATTTTCACATAATGCCCGGCAAAAGGCAGATCCAAATGGGTGGGGAAAACGTGGGAGAGTGGGAGTTGCTGAATAGAAGGCCGTTGGGCAGCAAACGGAAGCGTTTTGAAAAATGTGTTTAGTGTGTGACAAAAGACACAGCAGAGAACTTGAAAAGTGCAGGGTTTTTTAGGGATTAAAATAGGACATAGATTTAAGGAATTATTATTATCATGATGATGATAAATTATACTTTATTATTGATTAGTTTGTAAGAAATATAATTATGGGAAACACAAACAAAATATTGGAATTATTATACGCTTTTTCTAGACCTTCTAGCTACAACTCCAATTGCAGAAGTGCAGT
This sequence comes from Drosophila parvula, assembly GCA_018904695.1. Classification (NCBI taxonomy): domain Eukaryota; kingdom Metazoa; phylum Arthropoda; class Insecta; order Diptera; family Drosophilidae; genus Drosophila; species Drosophila parvula. The sequence goes on along the minus strand of JAEIIG010033366.1, from coordinate 7,119 downwards.
GTGCAGGAGTTGCAGGACCAACTGAAACAGTTTCTTGTATCCTCACCAGTCTGGCTGGCGTCCTGTTTGTGGTCAAAAACTTCACTTAGTGGCATTTTAGTTTACGTTTTTTTCCTACTTTACTATTTTTTGCGTGTCTGTGTGTGTGTGCGCGCGCATGTGTTTATTTAAATTATGTTGTGCGGTTTCTAGACTTCCGTTGGCTCAATTAGTGGTCAGTTAGTTACCGACACTGCTTTCCACCGTCAAAACATACACTGGCTCAACATACAAAAAAAAATATATATATATGAGGGCAAAGGATATACATACAGTATATATAACATCCTTCGTGCAAGTTTCCGGCATTTTTGCTGCATTGCGTTTCATATTAAATGTGATTACTCCTCGCCCAATGCCCAGAAGATTGGCAGGACCCAGGGACAGGAAGTCCGCCATCCAATGAACCGTTAAGCAAACGCATTGTGGTATGAGGGGGATGGAAAGGATGAAGGGATGGCAAGGATGAAGCAGCGAGAGGACAAGAGGACGAAGGGACGGATCCCTAGCGCCTCTCCGCGCAATAACCGCCAATTCATTTGAGTGCCGTTGTCGAATTGGCAACATTTGCCGGCCTCCCACCACATTTTTGGTCCTGCGGGATGTCGGTCAAAAAGGGTTATGGCCTTACCTCACAGCCACATCCACACACATTCACAAAGAACAGCAGGGGTTAACATGTTAGAAGATTTAAAGGTAAAAAAAATAAAGGATTTCATAGTTTGTTACTCCTTAAAAAAGTTTGGAATGAAATTCTGGCATTTCATAAATTAAATAAAAATAATACAAATGGTCGAATTTAAAAAAGTAAACCAACAATACCTGGACAATAAGCTTTCTCTAATTATTTAGTTTTATTTCAAAAGAAATAACTATTTCCTATTCTACTTCTTAAACGAAAACATATTTGCTATTCTTTTTGCAATAGTAAATATATATTTTAATAGTAAATATATTTTGTATAGTAAGTAATTTTAAAGAGAAAATCCAGAATTCTAAATCCCTTTTTTTATGCTATAAAATGTTGTAAGTTTTTTAATATTATTTGCCTACGAAAAATGCCTCAATATACGCCACAAAAAAATATTAAATAAAATATTTAGTAGTTAGATTTTGATGTTATTTTCAAGACATTCTAGATCAGATTTTGCAATTTTTCTAAGCACCAAAACTAATGTTTTGTACACACCTGTACCTATGTGCGTGAGCGGTGGTGCCAAGCCAAAACAATCATAAAAATGCCTTAACCCAGCGGCGTTGCAAGCCATCAACATTTGATTGAAAAAGTCTCAGACCCGCTAAAGTGAAAGGAAGCGGGAGTCCAGCGAATCGTCATCAGTTGGGGATTTGATTGCATTTCCTCAGCCTTCAACTTCCGAGAAAATGATAACATATTCGCATGCCTCCCCCGAGGCACTCAAATTTTACGACACTAAATTTAGTACTGAATATTAAAAACGATAATAAATGCCTGCTCTCACATGTGAAAGATTTTTTTTATTCCCTCCCCCGTTTGGCCCGGTAAATTATTAAATTATCTGTTGATTATGAATATGTAACCAGGTCAGGAGGGCGTGTCGAAGGGCATTTAAGTGTAGTCTGAGCACTGAATTTTATTCGCAAAATTAATGTTCATTAGCCAAGTTGAGTTGTTGGGCTGTGAAATTTTATTTAAAGTGCTTGGCCTGCATAAATCATGAATTGCTATTGGGAGATGAGTTTTGGTTTGAAATTGGCAGGTTGAGAAAAGGATAAGCTAAAGAATGCTGAAGAAATTTTATTAAAAAATCTTAAATGTGAGAAACATATTAGAAAATGATATTGAACATAACGTTAACTTTTCTTCAAATAAATATTTAGATATGTAAAAATGGTTATTCAACGAATTTCTTCTGCTTTTTTGTAACAACAATTTTTAAAGCTCTCGTTTAACTTAATTTATTTTGATTTTTATTCCAAGTGAATGCCAACAGCTTACTAAATAGAACAAATATGCCATCGAGTGCTTGCTATTTCAGCTCATTGGTTTGCTTACATTTTGGCAATCAACTCTGGGATACACAATCCCTGATTTGGCTCAGTAACTGACCTCATTCAATTCGACCCTCCTCCTCCCCCCTTGTATCTTGTTCTATTTATTTTGCACCTCGCTTTTTCCATGGAACACACACACATTGTGTTTTGCACATGCGAGATGCAGTCGAAACAAATTGGTTTCATTAACTTTTACTATAGCATTTTGGCCCGCTTGATGGCAATAAATTGTTATCTGCTCCACATGATGTTCCCTGTTGCTGCGCTGCTGCCACCTTTGGAGGTCCTGCCTGCCCTGATATCTGGTAGCTGGGTAGCTACTTCAGGCTAAATGCCAATACATATTCATTTTGTTGCAAAATTTTCGCACATATGCAACACCAACGCTGGCGGGGAGTTGAGTGAGGAGTGAGGAACAAGAGTGTAACGGTTTGAAAATTGTGTGGGGAATCAGTTTTACGAAATTGAATTTATTTCGCTAACGTTGCAGCAGCCAAAAACCAAGGGGACCAGCAGAGAAAGAAAATTCGAAACCACATACTAAATATATTAAAAAGGTCTTAGAAATATAATTTTAACAAGATAAGGGACTTGAAAACTGATTATGCTTGCTTAAAAAGAGAGAATAAAATTATTAAAAACGGTTCAAGTATGCCGTTTAATAATAGTTTTAATATTTTTACATATATAAACATAATCCTGAAGTTATTAAACTATAAAGTAGCAACATTTTATGTATCTCGCTCTCACCACTCGTTCGTCTTGTCTCTTTAACAGTGTCACTAAGAAACTGTACCTTTATCTCCTTAAGAGTGACTCGCTAGTTAGAGTTTTAACAGGACATGGCGTGTCACTAAGAAACTGTACCTTTATCTCTCTAACAGTGACTCGCTAGTTCGAGTTTTACAGAACGTAGTGTGTCCCTAAGAAACTGTACCTTTATCTATTTAACAGTGACTCGCTAGTTATAGTTTTAACAAGAAACTGTACCTTTCTTACTCGTTCTTATTATAAATTTACTTGCTTTTCTATTTCACGTCTTATAAGAAAGTATACTAAATACCAACAAAATATAATATGTAAAGTCCCTCCACTTTTTGGATTAGTGTATGCTAGGGGAAGATCCTCTCGCTGTGTTTGCTGGTGTGTGGTGCTATAAGTATCAATAAGTCCAACGGCAACATCAGCTGGCGTGTAACTAAGAAGGATAAGTGCTGCGCTCGGCTTTGCTGTTCCACCTCTGCACATGGAGCTCTCGAAAATTTTCATTATTATTTTTACGGGGCCGATATCTATGTATGCATCTATCTATCTATCTATCTATCTATGTGGCCATCTCTTTTTCGTCCTGTGGCGGCTCTCTGCAGCAATTGTTTAGTGGCGCTGGAATTTATAGCGATGTTTGTGCGCCGCCAATGGGGGCTATAAATTGAAATGTGTGCGTGTTACGGGGCCCCCTCTCCCTTTGTGGGGATGTGGTAAATAATTGAAAAAATTAGAAAGTCGTAAAAATGGAAGCTGGTGAAAGCTGTTGACAAATTAGGCGAGTTGTTCATATGCTAGAAATGAAATAGTACGAGAATTTATTAACCTTGTTCCGATATCTACGCCGTAAATAATTTCCACAGTTCGTAAATAATTATTTTATTTATTTATGGCTTTAAAATGTGACATATTTCTTCCTTTATATTATTAAATATACATTTATTTGGCCAGAAATTATATAATATAGAAAATTCCAAACTTAAATTGCTACAAATTTCATAAGAAATACTGCCCACAAAGCAAGTGACCAAGGATGTTAGTTAAATTCAATATAGTAGCCTCCCACACAAGCAACATATATGAACCACAAGGATCTCGAGGAGTTAGAAACACACAAAGTCTATAAACAATTGCGAAAGTTTTTCCAGGCCGCAGCCACGAAAATAACAGCAACGTTACGAGAAGCTGCATCGAGACACACCGAGAGAGCTTTTAATGCCCAAAGAGTAGTAAATATCAGACAGGATGTGGAGTAAGCTGGAGGAGAAGCACACAAAAGCCACAGACAGGAAGTAAGTTGGCAAGGAGTCGTCGATGTAGGAGAGTTTGGGACGAGAGTCTGTGTTCCTGGCAATGAATTGCAAATTTCATAGAAATTGTTTTCAAGCGTTTAACATGGCGTATGCGTAACGCATTCTCAGTCGGCTTTTGCCTACCGCTTCGAACCCTTAACCCACGGCTGCCGTTTTGATTTCATTGAGTCGATAACAACGACGAAACACAAGAGAGAATAACACCGGAAAGACGACATCAACTGAACAACGCGACGTCACTTTTATTGGTTTGTTTATTTGTAGCACAAATTTTTATGATTTTTCCCTCACTTGTACACGCAGCTCTGCTAAACTGATTTCCATGGGGAAATCATAAGGATACGCTCCGGCAAGTTCCCTATTCAGTTAGCTATTTTGTTGTTGTGTTCTCCTTTGATTCCGTATCTTTTGCCTTTCGAGCCAAGCAACTTGATTTGCTTTACTTAGTTTAGTGCGCTTGTTTATGGCAGTTTAAGGTAGTTTCGAAGGCAACAGATTTTCCTTTTTGGCGGAAAATTTTCAATATAAAATGGAAGATATGGTTTAATCAGTTCGGGAATATCGTAAGAGATATGATTAAATTGTAACTGATTTATAAATGTCCTTATTTTTCTATTTTTATTAGCTTAAGCACTTCCCAGTTCCCAATTTAAAATCCCCTTTCAATCCATGGCCCCACTACCGAAATGCGAAATCAACTTTAATTAGGTTTGGAAAGTGCAGGGCGGAAATGAATGTGAGTGCCTAAGTGAAATGGACTTTTAAATCAACCGCACAGGACTTTGATCCCTAGTTCCTGATGCCGGATAATTGCAACTTAGCCACGCCCAGTTGGTTAAGCAGAACGCCCAACTCAGCCGGGCCAAACGCTATTAAGAAACAGCTGCCTGACTACCAAGCCTGGCTGCCTGGCCGCCTGGTATAGGTAGAGGTAGAGGTAGGATACGGGCGAGTCTCCCGAATGAAATGTAAAGAAAATGTTATTTATGGCCAATTTCATGAGTGTCTGGATGCTGTGCAGTGGGCTCCTGTTGCTCGAGTGCCGGCAGTTGCAGCAGATAGCTCCTGGATGGGTGAGATAGAGGAGAATCGTTCTCCTTGATTTCTCGATTTGCCTGGAATGCGTGCGTGTTGGAAGCCTCCGCATGCAAGGAAGAGGAATGCAATCTGTAATGCAAAAGGCGAATCAAACGTATTTTGCTGAGCCAGCACTAGCGAATAGTGAAGGCGATTTAGCTTTATTCTGTCAGTTATTACAGAATATGAAATTAAATCTAAGTCTTGACATTTTAATTTAATTTAAAAACAAGTAAAAATATTAGGAGTTAACTGAGAATGTAGGAACAAATTAATAATAAATAAAAAACGTACAAAGATTTATTTTATGAGCGCAGTTTGAAACCGCAATTTGAAACTTCACTAATAATCAGAGGTGCATTCGAGTGCGAACGAGATGGAGATTTTTTTTTAAATATTTTTATTACTGTGTCTACAACGTTGGCACAGTGTATTATTGTATGATGTTAATGTTTAAATAAACTTTTACAATAGGGTAGGAATATAGAGAGGATGCAACATTATTTTCTAATAACTCCCATATTTATCATTCGAATAAATCACATTTTTCAGAGTAAGTCCTCGCATATTTATTTATTCCACATCCTTTTTTTTGTTGATCCCAACTCTATAGCCCAATAAAATTAAACACTTGACATATCAAATTCATATAAAAAATAATATTTCTATCATAATTCAATGAATCATATTTCAAATACTCTTTTGGTTCTATTTTAATTTTCCATTAATATCCACTGTCATCACTGACACTTAAAACTGAAGTCGATAATGGGGATATACACTTAAAAAGAAGGGTATAACAAATGCATGCAAGATTTAAGTTATATCAACGATAATATTTATGAAAATAATATTTTAGGTAAGATGATTTCTTCCACGATTTAACATTAATCAGCTGAATAGAGAATACTCTTTTTAAACAATTTTTAGAAGATATTAACCTTTTTTTTTCTCAGTCCACACATGTACGCACATATGTAGTCACTATCTCTGGTACTCTCTCTCCTATATCTCCCTACATTTCTCCAAGGGAGACCCACCCCTTTCTCTGTCTGTCGGATACTCTCTGTGCTTGGGAATCGAATGCAGGTTAAATGAAAATGTTATTTCATTTGGCCGCCACTTAGAGTGTCGGAAATTGAAATTTATATCCGTGTTTCTGGCCAGGATGCGAAGTACGAACCAACTGTGCAAAGAAGGAGCAGGGTGAGTAGCACTGGTCGAGTAGAAGTAGCCCATTGAGAGGCGAATCCATTCGATTGTGGTTTATTGCCCCGATTGCTCAGCTGCTACCGAACCTCTGCCATTTCCCTCAACTTTTTGTGTGAAATTTACAATGGGTCCCGGGATGTGTTGGCCACGCCCCGTTTTATATTTTGGCGGCGCCTCCGTCGAGTCTTTTGAGGGTAATGCTCTGTGACATTTTTAGACGATACATTAATAACGAATTTATTCCTCAACTTGGTTTTAATTTATAGCACTTTCGGTATTGTCTCAGCTGTGACACAATTTGAAAGGGATTACTTTCGGTAGAATAGTGATGGGAGATGATATATTATATATTCATGATAGAGGTGTTTTTAAATAAAAACTTTGTTGGAAAAGGTTTTGAGGATTTGAGGTTTTTTTTTATTTCGTTTCTATAGCTTATAATTATGACTAGTAAAAAATATATACAAACTTTATATTTGAAAAGAAAACATTGCAAATCGAAATATGCCAATATAACAATATAAAAGTTAATTTATATAAAAACTGTTGATTCATTTTTAAGCTAAAAAAAATATCTATATAAACAAATATGTAAATATTTTGCTTTTTAGTTTCTCTTTTTTCAAAACCTTTTCTTTATCATCACTTTAATAGAAGTCTTTTAAATAATCCTAGAAGT
>JAEIIG010033362.1:3683-24722 GCA_018904695.1 Drosophila parvula | reverse complement strand
AATAAAGAAATCCATTTATTTTCAATATTTATATATTTTCAATAATCAATTTAAATCCCAATTCAGTGAAAGTGTCAGCTAAAAAATATGACACACTTTTTTCCCCTTTCAAATTCTACTTTTATTTTTTATTAAAGAAAGTAAGAAATTTCACGCTTACTGAATGAATGAACTGCGTGTTTTGAGTGACAGGCAAGGCTAGGGATAATGCCACATATTTTTATGACAAAAGCTGAAAACGAAAGCGCACAAAAAAAATCTATTGCTATGCGGACAAAGGGGATTTAACTGAAATGCTCTCTCTTACAAAAAATAAAAAATAAAACCAAAAGTAAAGAGAAAAGTCTACACACAGGGTTTGCCATTACTTTGCTCCTCTGTAGAGTTTAACTGTTGAATCAGGCGGCATCAGAGTTATGAGAAAAATGTAAGGATTCCTTAGAAAATATATAACTATTTATGGAAGTATTATTAATTACTATGTATATATTTCTCACTATAATTTGATACTTTTTGTGTAGTTCGTTTCTAACTATTATTTTTACAAGAACCACTATTACGTCATTTCGAACCGGCACCGATACTCCTACACTCTTATAAAAACTCAATTCCTCTCATTGTCCTTCAGCACTCTCCTTACGCATGCGTCGAAAATAAGGGGAAAGTCTACAACCACTCAAGGCCAATGGAGAAATTCTTGTAGGAATTTTTTTTGCCTGCATTTGCAACAAGTTGATTTCCACACTCCATGAAAATAATAAACAAGGAAATGAGACACGAGAGCCACGAAACAATTCCAAGTTTTCGAAAGCAATTGCACTTGATTGCACAATTGTGAAGTCGATTGGAAAATTTACCAAAAAGTCAAGTTAATTTGCGGCCAGACAATCGAGGAATCAAATCCAGAGATATATATATTTATATACCCCTCAATATCGATAGATGAAGTTGCAGAGCAAACAACAGTGGCATGGGCACTAAATAGAAAATTTAATTCAATTAATTATGTTTTCACTTAGCAGTCGGGCGCGTCAAAAAAGGGGGGCAAAGGGGAAGTGCCCTTGCATTGTGCCATGGAAATTAAATTAAGGCAACTTGCAGGCAGCACACAGACTGAGAGGGGGGCGAACACTGCAAGTGCAACTACTATATACATATATATATAATATATAGTGTATTGCCATCGGGTGGTGGAGTAGGTTCTGCTTCCTGATAATCACATTTGATGTGATGTAAATCATATTACGCATACGCCAAGTGCGCCCCAAGCCAGCATCAAAATGCAGACCAGCGCCATCACTCGCACTCATCCCCACGTATTGCCATCGGAGTCCAAACAGTATGTCTGCCTTGATTGTTGTTTAACTTAATTAGCTCCTCCGCCTCCGACTTCCATATATAATATATAGAGGGAAAAATCTGATGGGTTTGAGCGGAAAAAAAACGAAATTGCTTTGGCAAAAAAGTATAGCATAGTTTGTGGCATATATTGGTCAGGGATATAAACAAAAACTTATACTTGGGGGTAATATGAATTATTTTGTATTTAAAGAAGTTGGAGGAGGCTTGTTCAACGAATTTCTTAAAATAAGGCCTCTGTCATAGTTAAAATAATTTGTAATTTAAATTAAACTCTTGTATTTTCCATATTTATTTCTAACTAACAAATATTTCTGGCTTACGTGTCGTATGATTAATTATTTACACATCTCACTGGAATCTATTCTCCCAACTCATTTTCTATACATCCTTTTACTTTTCCTCTCAAAATCATTATTGTTTTTGTACATACCACATTTATAAAGCATATTTAAGCCCAATCTTTCAACTCACCTGCAAGAAAATAAGAGAAAAAGTATTAAAATTAGTACTAAATAGGCTCAACAGCTGCATAATGATAAAGTCAAGGAACCCTCATAGCCCCAAAGGCCTACTTAGTTAAATCACATGGCTAAGAAATACAATTGACCGAGTAGATAGGGACTGTAGGATGTGGGGGATGTGCCTGCAGGACATGGAAAAAACAGAGCAACGAGCCGGAAAGCGAAGCCAAAAAAAATGTAAAATAAAATGCAACAGTGGAAACAAGCTGCAGCTTAAAATGTGGCCAGCGGGACATGGGCCAAAAACAAAACAAAAAAAAAATAAAAGCAAAAACACAAAATGAGGACCGGACCAAATAGGAGGAAAAGCGAAAAAGCGACGGAAAAGAGCAACAGACAAACGGGACATGCAACACAAATTTTCATGTTCGACATGAATTGGGAGGAGCGCAAAAAACAAGGATGGTGCCGCAAGTGGGTGAGTTAAAGGTGCAGAGAGAGAGAGGTAAAGGGTCAGTGGTGCTAACAACAAGTAAAGCCCAACAACGAGGTGCAAGCCAGAGAAGCAGGCCCTGCAAACATGGCAGAGAAGGAGGAGGAGGAGGATGGGCAAAGGCAAGTGAAGGTTGGTTTCCTGCAAGAGATATGGTCACGGCTTTGTACTGTTATTTTCCAAATGACTGAGAATTATTAAAGGGGCATTATTGCAGCTTCATGAAGCAAACACACACACCCACACACAGGGAAGGGAAATGGTGGAAAATGGGAGGCGGAAAATTGCGGCAAGGGCGGAGGTGCAAGCATAACAAAGTAACCGTTAGTCATTGTCAAAGACAAGTGCATTAAATCCAACATTGTAACTCACTAAACAAAGTGCAGTTAACTAAGGGAGCGGCATTTTTCCAGGAAAATGCCAGTGTGGAAAAATCCCTGGTCTAAAAGGGGCAACAATTAACACAAATTGGTCACTGAAGTAGCAGTTTTCAGAAGATTTTTATGGCGGCTTCCACAAGTAGTGGCCACTCTTGTAGTTCAGCTTTTAAAGAGATTTGTTTTAAGTAATTTAAATGTATTTTTTATTGAAGAAAATATTCCCTTTTATCTAAGTTTATTTCTTATTTATCCTTTGGCATCTGCTTAGCTTTATATCCCCTAGAAAATATCTATTGCCAGCAAGTAAGGAAACCTTTTGCCCGTATAATTTGTATTTGTCAAGCAGCTGCCTCAGATACTACTTGCATAATTAGAATAATTTTCTGCTCCCAGCTGCTCCTGCTCCTGCCACTGCCACTACATACTACTACTACAACTTCCTTCTTCGAAAAGGAAATGGAAAATAGGGAAACTCATGACAAACTTTTTGCCAGGCATCCCATAAAAAATGCAACACAAAAACGGGTCACGAAACTAAAGACTAAGGTATACTCTTTCTACTAAAATGATTAAAAAGTCTAAGTAAGAATCAATTTCTTGTAAAAAATTATATTATATTATTAATTCAATCTTTATTTAATTAACTTTTATCTTTATTTCTTATTAAATAAAATCCTCTTGTGGCTAGAATATAAACTGAACTTTATTCGGTAAAAACAAGTCACCATCTTGCGCCATAAAGTTGCAACTTTTGCATTTGATAAATGAAACATGTGCATAATATTAAATAAAATGAACGTGTAAGTAAACAAACACGCACACACGCTGCTAGAGGAAAGTCAGCAAAAAGGGAAATTGCTAGCCATTGAAATTCATGGAAATTCTTTAGACTGGGATCCTGTCTTCCTGCCTTGGGCAATCATATATTTATTCTTTAGTAAGCCTTAATTTAATTGCAAATTATAGTTAATGTTATTGCAGAAGGAACTTTATTTCCAACACGAATGAAAAACAAATACAAATGCATAAGAAAACTTCATAAATATTTTATAAATAGAAAAGCAATAGATAAAAGTATATATTTGTCCTTTAAAAATATTTAATAGACTTAAGGCAAAGTAAAGGCTTTAAAAAAAAAGTTTTCTAGGTGAAAAATAATTTTTTAAATATATATTTTAACACCCTTTTCATATTTCTTGTTTATTCATCTTCAAATATTAAATTTACCATTTTCTTCTATAAAATTCCATTGATTAACTCGAATATCAACGCCTCATGAATATGATTTCAATGTCTCGCCCAAATCCAGACACAATCCACCAAAAGTTGAACAAACTTTACCCAATAAAGTTGTAGTAGGGGAACAAAAAAAAAATATATAAATAAATAAATAAATATATAAAAAAAAATAAAATAAACAAAATAAAAGCGAAAAAACGAAAAACATCAAAAAGACTGACAGAAAAAGCTGACACTGGCAGAGTGCGTTCAGGAATGCAGGACTCAAAGTTTGTAGAAGCAACGCAGGAGCGACTACTCTCCATAGTCTACTCCAAATGATATGACACTGAACAGAGAACAGAGCAAGTCGAGTGGGAGAACAAAGAATATCCAAAGTTAAATTAAATTGTAGTTTGTAAGGCAAACTTTGTCCTTTTGAAACCTGCCCCCGCCACACCTGTACGGGGAGTACTCGCTTTGAGAGAGCGGGAGTGCCACACTACCACCTACAACTACTATTCACATTTATTCAATTGGTTCACTTGCATTAACATTTAATTAAAAATCACAAATTAACCCACAAAATTCATGAATTTCTTAAGGGAGACGACCGACACCTCATTCTCCTCTCCTAATTGTGAGAACTGCAAGCTCATTAAAAATGTAAATCAAATATGTAAACAGCACACAAAAAATATAAAAAAAAACATAACCGCTAGAGATCGCACGCGACACAAGGCAGAAAGTTTTCCATCCGCCGCCATCGGAATCTCGAAAAGTTGAAAATCGCACCGAAACTTCTGTGGCTCGGCAACAAGGTGAATTTTAATGAAAAACATAATTATAATTCATGCAGATTCCAACTCAGCCAACCAGAAGAGACCTCATGAGTGCAAACTTTCGGATAAACTTCAAATTTCACTCTACTTGCTGCTGCTGTTGTTGTTGTGGCTCTTTGGTTAGTTCCCAGTTTCACCCCCCGAATTATTTGCTCTTGTAGTCTACGGAATTAAAATGTAATTATGTCCTAAAGCATGCTCAGCATGGCATTGCATACATTTTGGGGGCGGCGAACAAGCGCCAGACGTTGTCAGAGACCACCGAGAAAGGTGTCGGCACAAATTGAGTTTTAGAGTTTAATAAACTTGCCAAGGTTCATAACGACAATTTGTGGATGGCATTGTCATGGATATTTAAATAAATAAATATTTAACACAACCAGAGAGGGAAAAGAGGTGGAGTTTCAACCATAAAGGTCTTAGTTTATAGTTTTAAAGGATTGCTTTGAGGTTGCTAAATAAACAAGCTTAACTAATACATATATTAAGATAATGAAAGCGTTTTGTTATGAATGAAAAGAAGAACCTCTAAAATGATTTTAAAAGCGTAATTCGGTTTATTTTCCCAAAAAAAAAAACTAGCACAAAAAGCGAATTCAATCCTTTTCTTTCGTCCTTTGGTCTCCCCACACCAAATGCCAATTAAGTCCTGATGCATTAGAAAACCAAGCTAAAGTGACAAAACCGAAAGGCAAACAATGGTCTCTGAAAGGAGAAAACGTTCTAGCTAGAGAAAGAGAGGGAGGTGAGAGAAAGCCGCCACATAATTTTGATTGACAAACGTCTATCAAAAGAGTGAATGCGGGCACAAAAAAAAAAAAGAAAGAAAAAAGTGGAGAACCGACTCTGATGAAGATGTCGCACAATGACAGCTGAAATGACAGCTGCTGCACTCAATCCGGCTCCTTTGAGCCAAGCTAAGAGACCCGCCGCCAAGCGTCGGCATTCAGAGTGCCATTTTGAAGACGCACTCTCATTATGGCCAAAGAAATGGCAACAAAAGGTCCTGCCACAGCATCAGCAGCAGCAGCACCCGCCAGCCAACCAATAGAAATGTGACGCGAATGACTTTTTATCGAAAACAAAGGACCGCAAAACTGTTTCGGGTTGCCGCCCATTGAAAAAAAAAATATATATATATATTTATTCTTGACGCCTGCACTTGGAAAAGTATTGTTCCACATATGTACATACATATTATATATAATATTAAGAAATATGTTTTATTACTTATTTTTACTAAATACCCTTTAATACCAAGATTAGTAACCCTATACCCTTTTTTTACTGGCTCTGTTTGCAGGCAACAGAAAATTGTCTGGCTTATTGCAATTCGTATGCACGTTACTCATCTTCTTATTGCAATTCAAACGTATGAACGTTACTCATCTTCTTATTGCAAGGTCTTTTGTTTTTACTATTTTTATATTATATATAATGTTATATACTATATTTATATTATTTGATTTAATTTAAATGAAAGCTTCAGGCTGTCAATAAGCAATCATTTTAATTTGAAAATAAAGCCGGACTTAATTCATGCTTACTTAATTATTAAGACCACTGAAAAGCAACTTTATCAAGGCACTGAGCGATAGAACATAAAGTATATATCTTTATTTGTATGATGCCTCAATCTTTATAATTATTTAAAGTAAAAAAAAATATATAATAAAAAATAGAATTACTAAGAATTAATGAATGTTTTAACAAATATTATATAATATAAATACTTTAAAAACAGCTTCCTTTTTAAATTCGATATTTGTTTAAGTGTGGTAATGAGCTCATTGTGTCAGTGTCCCAAAAAGGATGCAGCCTAACTCCCAACTACACTCACACACACTCACACACTGACGTCACACACACACACTCGCGAGACCGCGACATCCGGCTCTTTATCCTTAATGAGATGCACAGAGACCCCGTGGTCTCAACCTTCTCACATCATCTGGGTGATTATGTCGGGGATTACAAGTTGAATGTGTGTAAATTAGCCGGCACTTTGAAAAGCTTAGCTAAAGCGTCACAAAACCCAAACGATAATGATCGGGCTGCCGCTCCTGCTGCTGATGATGATGATGATGATGATTATAAATGTTGGTTTTGGCCAAATACAAAAGACCCACAAAAGATTTCCAGCTCTATTCCTTTCCATTCATATTCATTTTTTTTACCACTAATTAAAATTTGCAGCGCTTAGAAAACCTTGAAAATGTCCAAAACTTGGAGGCCTTTCAAAGCGCACTTTTAATTATGAATTTTCTAATAAAAAAAATAAAAGCAGTGAGCACCATAATAAAGAAGAAGAGAAGAGAAGAAAAAAAATCAGTGCATTAAATTGTCTTAAGTAGCCTCTAAATGGTTATGTAATTCAAACTGCAATTGCAACAAGATTTACGGACCAATGGAGCGCATCCGCTGCAACTACAAAAATGCAAACGCGAAAAAATGAATCAATAGGGGGAAGTGAAACCCATTGAGTTAGGTTAGTGAAAATCGCTTTGGGGTGTGTACAAATCGGTACAAGTACATATATAACTATATATTATATATAGAGGGGCAAGAAATCAAGTTCAGTGATTCACGATATCGTAACTCCTTTGCCAACTTTCGCCGTTAAACAATTTCCACAGACCCACACACGTGTGACGAAATTATTTGGCTGTCTTCATAAAGTTGGCGTGCCAAATAATAACCAACCTATTCTCATTGGATATAGATTGCAATCGTTAATAGCTTAACGCTGTAGAGGCATCAAACTTGGACTTTTTTTTTCGCACGACAGCCGTTGAAATAGAGAAAGGAATACCAATAAAGGGAAACATTAAACATGACTTTTTTATGAACATCAAAATCAACTTGATTCTTTTTTTCGGGTTTTTGTTTCGCTTCTGCTCGAACATGCGGCAAATTTAGTTGACAAAAGCCGCATAAAAAGCGAGGAGGTAAAAATATTTAACTGAGGGTTAAATAGAGCGTAGCTAATACCCTTTTTCCAATGAAAATATGTTGACTTCTTTTTTTGGCATACAGTAATCCTTTAAATAAAACACATTTGAGTATGATTTAAATTCCAATCAATGAAAAACCATACAAAATTTAGTTCATAACTGGATTTTTCTTGCTGAAATAAAGCATTTTTCTATTTTTTTTTTCTATTAACCAGCGATTGATTTGAAGGATTGATAAAAGGAAACTATCATCGCCACAGACAAAAAGGGAAAACTCTGCCATCAGCAAAAACGCAGGATAAAAGCGACAGACAGACGTGGGGGGCGACTTCCGACTAAATGTAGCGTAAATATAGAGCACAGAGTTATAGACAAAAAAAAAAAAAAATAGGATATAAAAAAAAAAGGAGATATCGTTTGCGTGTGACATGCACGGGAAAAAGTGCGGGGCATTGGTTGGTTGGGCCCGCAGAAATATAATATCAAGGAAGTATATATTTAAATTGCACAGCGACACCACAAACGCTAGTGGAACCCCTTTTTTGTCAGAGGTCTGAACCGAACCATTAAAGTGCACTGAATCGGAATATATATACTCCTAGATATGTATATATATAGCTAGATATATAGATGTGGATTTGAGGTGCCTGCCCTGCTAAATGTTGCAGAACCTGAGGACCCAGAAAACAGGTTGATTGAGCACCGCCCGACACCCGCCGCCCAACTCGTGCAAATCTATGACTTTGCCAGTGTCGTCAGCTCGTTTTTCCCCGTGCTCGTGAAAAACATTTTCCATCTACGGCACATGGGCCGTTGAGCAGCAGCAAAATGAAGTCACTTGACAACTCTAACTGATGTTGATTGCACGGCGCCGCGGCATTAATTATTTAGAATATGGCGGCGAGGTAGGAAAAAACAAAAAACAAAAAAAAAACACATGCCGCGAAAGTATGCAATTAGTTTTTGGCGTGATTGTTGCAAGCATGGCACCATTATTGTCCGATTGTTCATATTTGATAGTGTGTTGGTAAATTGAAAATTGGGTTAATGGTGGAATGTATTTAAAACGAAAATTTATAGTGAGCATCAAATTAGATTTATTGTCTTTAAGCCTGTTTAAACTATTAGATTGTTAAATATAAACACAAAACAAGGCAATCGATAAGCATTTATATTTGTAAAACCTTTTTTATCATTCTGTCCATATATTGTGATGATTTTTGACCACCTCCCCCTATATAATCAGGAGTAATCATTGAAGGAGCCCCCTCCCTGATCATACTACTATTATTTTCAATTCAAATATGAGATATCCAAGTCTGTCCATATATTATGATGATTTTTAACTTTCTCCCCCTATATAATCAGAAGAAATTATTAAGGGAACCCCCTCACCTGTTCATACTACTAATATTTTCGTTTAAAATATCAGATATCCTAAGCTCTTCCCCTAAATCGCTGTAATTTAAAAATAAATCCCAACCCCCTCATCGTAATCAATTGCTCCAACAAAATATTGCAAAATGAATAAATCAACACAACACTCTCAACAAAGTCTACCTTTGACTGCTTCTTAATCCTCACTTAATACTCGGATAAAAATAAATTCAAGTGCTGTGCTCAGCTTTAACTTTAATGGGAAGCCGAATAACTTGAAGGACCTAAACACTCTATCAATTACACATACCCCCCTCTACCCCTAGCGTCGTCCTGCTCTACTGTCCTTCTATCCACTCAAAGGCTTCGACAACTAACCCAAAACTGTCAACATTTTATCAACTCAATGTCTTCGCTTTGCTGTGTTTGAGCACTGAGTTTCAGTATGTGGTTTTCCATGCTCTCTCCCATATATATAGTATAAAATTCAATGAAAAACTTTTCAACGCACACACACACTTTGCAGACAAAACCATTTCCCATTTTCCCCATACCCCAGATAATGTATAAAGTGTCTGCATGCGGTTTTCTTTCTTATATTTTTTTTATTATTATTTCTCTTGGTGAGCTAGTGTGCTTTACATGCTTTTAGTTTAGTTAAGCTTTTTGACCAACAAAACTCAAATGAGCTAGACAAAATGGCAGGGAAAAAAGAGCAGAGCAGAGCCGAGGCAGTCAAGAAAGCAGGGCAAATTTGGTTAAGGGACCGAGCTGCTTGCTTTGGGGCATTCGTGGTTAACCCCTTGCTAATGAGCCAATTTAAATTTATGGCTTGCCATCCCTGCCCATACAC
The DNA here is from genome assembly GCA_018904695.1 of Drosophila parvula. Taxonomy (NCBI): domain Eukaryota; kingdom Metazoa; phylum Arthropoda; class Insecta; order Diptera; family Drosophilidae; genus Drosophila; species Drosophila parvula. The sequence goes on along the minus strand of JAEIIG010033362.1, from coordinate 14,782 downwards.
ACAGCCAGCCAAGAATTAAGCTTTAAATATGGCTTGAATTTGATGTGCTTCCTTTGGATTATTCATCAAAACTGGCGAGGGGAAAGGTACTTGTCAAAGTGCAAGAAAAGAAATGCAGATGAATGCAAAGGCGACAAGCAGCAGCAGCAGCAGGCAGCAAGTGGCCCGGAAAATGAGCAGCTGAGGCAGTTGTGAAAAACTACTGTCTGCGAATGAAAGGTGAGACGTGAAAAACGCTTTGAGGGAATTGCCCGGGAAATCTCATGACAGGACAACAAACAACAAGTCATTGACAGACCAGGCCAAAGCAACTTTATCAGCACATCATTCCGCAAAGCAAAGCAGAAGAAAAAAAAATATATAAACTTGGCCAAGAAAAGAAAGTAGTAGGAAAGAAAGGAACCCGACTTGGCCTGACTTCCCTCTGTCGTCTGGCTGCTTAATTATGAAGCTTGTTAACTATTAATGAAAAAGTTGTTGTAAACCTCCCCAGACGTAACCAACTAAAAGTTGACAAACTACGGCTAAAGGTCGAAAGTTATTCTGGGTAGGAGAAAAAAGGTTGGGGGGGGGGGGAAATACAGAAATTGTGGCTAACATGGCCGCAAGTGTCAGGCTCTAGAAGTGGCAACAACTCCAGGGTGAAACTTCATTGGCTTATCGCGAGTATGGAGGGAGAAATCTCCCCAAATAAATCCTTAAAAAAAAAACGAATAATTGAATCTATGTATTAACCCATTAATATTTGTATAATTGCATCTCATTATTCAGTAGCTGGATCGCGTGGTTAAGCCAAATTTGTGCTTTTAATTTTTTGTTTTCAGGTAACGTTTTGTTGTTGGCCTTTGGTATAAAATGTAGCCTGTTTAATTAAAGCGAAAACCAGAGACAATATGTCTAAAATTAGCCTAGGAATTGGCAAAATGTAAGGAATGTATAAGTATAAATGTTATTAATTAATTAATAAAGATATGGAGATTTTTAATAAGTGTTTAATACAACACAAAGAATTAATAACAGTTGTAATCTAATATAAATATATAACCAAACAAAAGAATGCCCTCTGACCATTAAATATTTATTGTTTTCTTAACAAAATGTTGCATACTTTTAAGAAGAAAAAAAAACCCAAAGCCAGTCGAAGCCACAACCAAATTTAAGTTAAAGGACAATACTTGCAACTTAATCTTAATCTTAACCTTATTTCTACTAACTCACTTTCCTTTTCCCCAACTAAATTGATCTACTTTTCGCCTAGGGGATTCCTGTCTATAATTTATAATAAAAGCCGAACAAAGCAATTTCGTAGCAAAATTGTGTAATCACCAAATTAGCATTTACATACTATATACAATTTTCATTTGTACTTTGCCTTGCCTATTGAGGTCAATGCCTTTTTAGCTGCGCACTTATGAGCTAATCAAGCGATTGTCCAAATGTCGTCTGCAGCGAATTGGCCCGTTCAGTCTGGGGCCACGAATAAATAAATAACACAGTCAGTCAGTCAGTCAGTCGGTCGGTCGGTCGGTCGGTCTGGTTGGGCCAAGTTAATGTGATTAATTGCGTCATGCAGAGAGCAATGTCGTCAAATGATTTCACACCCGTCGGGGGGTGGTTGGTTGGTTCTTTGAGGTTCTCCATTTATCCATTTCCATTTTTCCCCATCGCTCTCTGTCAGCAGCGCTATGTACAGCGATTTTCCCCGTCGCCCCTGGAGTGTGATAAGTGCGCTTTTGGGTTTTGTATTACACGAGACTTGCTTCGTGTACCCTGCCTGCGCTGCGAAATTTACGACGTAGTTTTTCTAATTTTTCTATTTAATTAGCACAAACACACACAGTACCAAGCAAGGCCAAGGCAAGGTGGGGCTGACAGCCAATAGCAATCCCAGGGGGTTGGTTGGGGGGCGGACCAGCTCTGGCTTGGGGGATGATATTTCCTGCGGGCGTGAAGACAAATGATTCGACTATCTCACAAACTGTTGCCATCTGCTTAATGATGTCAGCATGCTAATTAAAGGCAAATTATTTGCTAAACTCTACCCGCAACTGGCAGCCAATATTCAAACTCTTTACATGTTCTTTATTTTCAGGGGTTGCCTTGCCTGTTCTTTTCCGCTTGCCTTAAAGTTTTCCCCCCAATGAGGTGGAAAAGTCTCGTGTGAGGTTTGTATTAAAAGTTAAGAAGTGTTAATGGGAGTAAGCCGAACTGAAAGGGTTATTGTTGGGGTGGAATCCAAGCTGTTTGATTGATGGAAAGGTTAAGGTGGCTTGCTTCCTTTGACATGGAAATCAACAGGTAAAAAGGGGGTTTTAAATAAAATACCCACGAAATAACGACTTATTTCTCAGCCTGCATTAAAAATTAAGAATTTATTACCCCGAGCGAGCATATTTCTCCAACTAAGCCATTAAAGGGAATTATATTGCAGCAAGGACACTCTGTTGATAAGCGCAAACGCTGTGAAGCATGCATCAGGGCGTCGCTTAATTAATGTCTCGGCTACCGAATTCGCGACGCCACCCCCTTTTTGCCCACTTGCCCACTTGCCACCTCCCCCCACCTAGTTTCCATTCCGCCTACAGACCCGATGTCAACTATTTGCCACTTACTAATTAGCATTTGCGTGTCCACACAAACTTCAAGGGAAGAGGCAACGAAGAGTAGAGTAACTGAGGCGTGGGGCCCGACCGCTAATTGGGCTTTATTGGCGGTAAATGTCAAGTGACGGCATTGGATGACACTCTCCGTCAGATCTCTCACTCCTTCAGTTGTTGCCACAACTCCTGCTACTCATCCTATTGCCTGGTTCCAGCTGGCCCCCCCCATCCCAAAAAACAACAACCACTTGATTATGGCTTTTCGCCCGATACCAGATGGAGACATCGACAAGTGCCTGAGGAGCAGCTACATCGTTGTCAGTGGTAACCAAGGTCTTTGCGAGAACGACAATGTAGATCAAGGAAACTTGATTGAAAGTATATAAGTTAATTTATGAAGCTAAAATTAAGAAACTAAATGAAATTGTAGTATTAGTTTACTCAAAATAAAGCCATAATTGGAATTACCTTAAGGTATATTGACTAAAATAATAAATTAACCTTGTGAAAGTATGTAAATATATCGAAAGGGAAGTCTGATTTATCGAAAATAATTTTGTGATCAATATCAATATCGAAAATCTATTAAACTTTGATATGTCGAATGTTTATATATCGAAAAATATCGTATTTAACGTTAAAATATCGATATTCTCGAAAAATACACGATTATATTGGTTAAATATATCAAACATAATATCGATTTATCGCACATATATCGCAACGTTAAAATATTGATATGTATATCGACTTTTGTATCGAATTTAGATACTCCATCGATATATCGCAACGTTAAAATATCGAAGTATATATCGATCTTGTCAAATAAAGATTCTGCATCGATATATCGATATTTCATGGCGCTATAACTAACCCTAATAAATTATTTAAATAGCTTTGAAGAAAATATAACTTTTAAAGAACGTCTGGCTTAAAAGTTAAGAACTAAAATACATTTTAAATCATAAAGCAAACAATAAAAATTATTAATAATAACTCTATAAACTTGACAAACCACTTTCGAGTTGTTCAGTGACACTCATATTCAAACATTGTTCTAATTTTTTTTAAAACCTTGTCAGTAAGCAATTTAAGTTTCGCAAAACAAGAAATGTATCCTGCATTTAAATGGACAAACCCCGACGGGGGGACAATTGGAAATTAATTTACTAAGTGCCATACACACATGCATAATGAGCAGTATGCTTTTTGTGCCAATTAACGCTTAATTAATTGCTGAATTAATATATGCCACGAACAATAATGAGAGAAGATAGTAGCAGCAGCGGCGGGGCAAGTAAGTAGTAGAGCCAAAAGCAGATGTTGCATTTCGCTGAACACTTCCATTGATTTAAATGCATTTTTATGCAAATTTCAGGCTCACACTTAACACAATCATAAATTATGCACGACGAATTTGAATGTGAAATGCATTTGGCATTTGTGCGGGAATGAAAATGGCCATCGCTGACCCATTCCCCATTAGTTAATGGCGAAAAAACACACACACACATGTTTAATCTTATTCGCCTAAAACTATGCCACAAATTGTTTGTTCACTTTTTGCACATAAATACCAATAAAAAGAGCAATAATAATTATAATTATATACAAAAAAAAAATATATATTATTCGATTGGAATGCATAAATCAAATACTCGAAAAAAATGTATTATGGAATTTGCATAAAGTTGGCCATAAATATTTGCATTCGCATAAGCGTGTTAGGTTTTTTTTTAACACAAATAAATTAAAGGCCAATATGAAGGTTTAAACCTAACACTCAAGGGCTTTCTTTTAACTTTCACCGTACCTGAAGTCAAGGGAAAAGCAGCTACGTAAGCCAATGCTTTTTTTTTTGGAAATCAATTAAACATACTTTCAGATCAAAGCTGAATTAGGCAGAGAGAAAAGCGAGCGAAAACAATTATCCGATTAAAGCCCCCGTTGAAGACAACAAAAGCCTCAACCAAACTGACTGATTAACACACAAAGGCAGTCAATGAAGCATGGCTGCGACAGACAGCCGCCAAAAGTGTTGGCCAAAACAACAAAACAGAGAAGAAAAAAAATCAAGTAGTGGTAACAAGAGGAAAACTTTAAGTCCAAGCCTTAAAGCATTTTAGGGCATAGCAAATGTAATTAGTTTGGTTTTTCAGAGAAATAAGATAGAAAATACATAACAAGTTGCATAAATTCTCTAAGCTGGATCTTTATCAAATAAATGAATACAAATTGAAATATAGTATAATATCTACTAAAAACTTTCTCAATTTCTTAAACTTCCATTTCCATCATTTAATTGTTTCGAGTCTCGGCCACATTTTTCTTCATTTTCTCATGGTTAGTTTTGCAAATATGTTATTGGTAACATTGAAATTTATATTGATGGTTTCTTGGCAACAGTTTGCATTAATTTCCAATGATTTGCCAAGCAGTTTTCCAACCCATACAGTTCGGTTTTTGTGGTAGATTTTCTTCACACTTCACCCTCTCTCTGAATCTTGAAGCATATAAATAATGATTTCTTTGCCATTTGAATGGCAATCTATCCATTTGTCTTCCACATGCTGGCACACACACACCATATGTGCGTAATACAAGTTTCTTAATGGGTTTTTTGTTGCAATTTTTGTACTAAAATATTGCTTAAGTAAGCAGAAATTAAATGATAGCTCAAATAAATTAAGGAAACCTACTTTCAAAAACCTTAGAAACTAATTTTAAACCCTTAGAACTTTACGTTTATCAAAATACCATTCCAGAGAGATTTAGTACAAAATTCCAATGACTTTTCATATCTTTTTCCGACAGATCATCACATTTTCCTTTAGTTCGTATCAATCTTCTTTGACCTTTTTTTGTTCCCAGAACGAACAAAAGCCGGCAAGTCGTTCGTCTTCATATTTATTGCATAAAACCATTGTCAAAAAATCGGTTGCATTGTATGCGCTGCCATAATGCCGCCCTCTTGCTAGCCGAAAAAAAAGGAAACCCCTTATTTTCCTTTCTTTATTATGTACGTTGCATGCAGTTCGTCAAGAATCCTTTTCTTTGCTTCGCTTTTTTTTTCGGTGTTAATATCAACGCCAATTTAATAAGAAATATGCACGAAAGCCACTGTGTGCAGGGAAATCCGAGGAAAACAGGAGGGAAAAGTGCACGAGTGCCTGGGCTTGCATTATCCATTATCGGGCAACATATTGCCAATGCCTTGCCTTCTCATGAAACCAATAAATGCATATCTGTGGAGGGGAACTTCAGGCAGTCTTTGTCCTTCCCTTTCCCCTTGCTTTATTTATGGATGCCAGAATGTTGAGAGTTGCTTTATCTCATTCTCGATGCGAACATGAGTGCATAATAATTATTATTACTATTGTGGCACATATATTATGTTATGGAATTTATATGTTGCATTATATTGTATATTAATTTAATTTGTTCGGTTTTTATGCCTTTAAAAGCAACGCCATTAAAGGGTTATGACATTTAGCTATGCTAAAGGGTAAGACTTTTCTCTTTATTCTCTTATTGTTCATTTTAATAACCAAAGAATATATATGTTTAGGAAATATTTACTTTTATTTCTAGTTTTTTAATATAGAAATAAATAATTAAACATTTAATTCGGAAATTAACATGTTTGTAAATCTAAATTAAGCTTCAAAGTTTCTTTTACAAACTTTCCCTAAAATATACCTTGATATAACCCAAATTATCCCTTAATTTAAGCCCTAATACTCCCTATAATAATATTATTACACTGCCAAGAGTTCACTAACTATATTTAATCCGTTTGCCAGTCGCTTAGGCAAAAACTTTCCGCAAACATAAAATACGTAGCGTATTAAACTTTCACCTTTCGCCGCAGGCAGCTTCTACAACCCTAATGACATTCCGCGGCTACTTTCCCTCAACGATCAGAGACGATACGACCCAACTATAGTTGAGTTATATAGTGTAGTTATATAGTGCGGTTATAGCTTGTAGTTCTTGTTGTTCTTAACAACATTTTCTGGCAGTGTTCGTGTGCGTGTGCTGGCTTTTTAACTTTGATGCAATTTTGTGCAGCATACTTTCCAGCCAGGCTCTCTCTCACTTAAAATACAAACAAAGAGCTACGATAAAGTTTGCAAGAGAGAAAAGCGAAGACAAAAAGCGAAACAAAAATGCCTGCAGGATGTGCATGTCGATGTCGATGTTTGTGTGAGTGTGTGCGTGTGGAGCGAGCGATAAAAAGCGGAAGTGCAGATTGGCGACTAAAGTGTGGAAATGTCAATTTGCTTTGCGGCCAAACAGTCGAAGGCCACAGGGAAATCTGAAGTGGGGGAGGGGTGTATATGTATATCGGGATATAGCCCCGATATACAGCATCGGCAACTGCAACAACGAATATTGATTTTCAATTTGGCAAGCGAAGGGAAAAAGGCTGCATGGTTGCTGTTGTTCTTTGCCAGACATAAAGCCCCAAGTTGACAGAAAGAAATGATACTGACGGCAAGTACAGTGAGGATTCAGCTATAAAGCAGTGGTGACCACACGCAGGCATTGTAACGTTAGACTAGGGCTGTCTTTGCCGAAGGCTCACACTGTCGGTGTGAGCAGAGCATGGGCAGAGAAACTTGCATTTGTAATATGCTTTTCTATAGTTTAAAGATTGGAAGTTTATTTCACAATTTTTCAAGTTTAAAAACAATTATTTAAAATATTTTAAAAATTTAAAAATTGTTTAAGACTTCTTCTACTTTTATTCTTTATTTTTGTGGCAACTTTTCCTCTTGGGGACGCCCCACTGTAACCACAGAAATGTGACTGAAAGCGAGCCTAACCAACGGATGGTTTGGCAGCCACTGGTACAACAGAGCACACGAAGCTTAAAAGCAATTTTGTGGCTAATAAATCCGATTTCCGTTTTGTTTCGAAATAAATTGCATGCAACGGTATGGGGCGAAAGGATATATATGGAAGAGTGGTGCTCTGGGAGTCAGAGAGTGCGCCTGGCTGCCGGAAATGGCTACCAGGGGACGCTGCAGCAGCAGCAACAGCAGTAGCAGAAGCTGCATCCGGCGGATGTGCAAAATTAGCCAGCTTCTGTTGCGCCAACACACACACACACACTCTCTCTCACTGTTGTGGTGCAACCCCACAACACATGACCCAAATTTTTGGGGCTGCTGCAACCACAATGAGAATGTCACTCCAGGGACATGGAACCAACCGAGCGAGCAACAAACTCTTTTCGAGAAAGACAACCCAGAAACTCACCTGAACATCATAATTTTGCTGCTGCAAGAGATTTCCGGGAGATTCCATGTGATTGGGTCCAGCTGCCTGGTGATTCAACATCGGAGACTGTCGCGTAACAAAATTAATTATTTATTAAATATATTTATAAATTATTTCATTGAAAATAGATTTCAGTTCCTACCTGAGCTGCCATTGGCATACCGCCGCCCACGCCGTTCATCATCGGCGGCTGCAACTGACTCATCTGTGCTGCCATCTGCTGGTGGGCCGCATATGCACCGCCTGCACCGCCGCCGCCACCTCCGTTGCCACCAACACCGTTGCCGGAGCCCACAACTCCGCCCAGGCCGCCGCCCATGCCCTGACCATGGTCCATCAACATGTGATTGAAGGGCGGCGGCAGGGGGAATAGCAAGTTGGGGGGACGAGGCAAGGACTCCTCGGCGGGCGATGGTTGACGAGAGCCAGGGGTACGGCTGTAAAAAATAAAAAATAAAATTATTAATAAGAAATTTTGGAGATACCAATGTTGTATTATTTATTTAAAGATTAATTCTACATTAAAATGTATAAAAATGAAATAAATATTTTGTTTTTCATTTATTTTCATTCATTTTTAAACATTTTGAGAAATAAATTTGAAATATTTTCCGCAGTTTTGTAATTACTGAAGACTGTTTAACAGTTACAGTTTGACATCAACTAATCAGCCTGTAACATAACATTACAGTTTTGAGTTCACAGTTGACTTCTAATAACAGCCGTTCAACAGTTTACAACAGTTTAGGATTCACTGTAACTAGCACATAGCCAAGACAGACACCACCATCTCATCCAAGACCCACAACCAAATATGCGAACTAAAAGTGACAAATTATTTAGTCCTCTTACATGAGCACAATGGCTCTAAAACCTTTTTGCGAAAAACAAAACAAAAATTAAAACACAATAATAACTTATTTGTCTAACAAATTAACTTGGCCATAAATCACAGCTCTTTGGGAGATTTATGACAACTAATTAATCAACAAAGTTGTGCAGACAGCACAGTTTGAGGGTAACTGAAAAGTGAAGACAAACAAAAGACTGAAGCGACAAACTTGTTTGCCTTTTTTTTTTGTAGCCAAACGCAATTATGACGTCAGCCCAGCAGCAGCCTGAACAAAGTTCATAAATAAACAAAAATTAACGAGCGGCGCTTAAAATGCAAATAAAACTCAAACTGGAAATGTTTGCCGCAGTTAGAGAGTGTCTGTGTGTGCGTGTGTGTTTGTGTTAGTCACGCTGCGTATACAAATTAATTAATGCATTTATCTCCGCACGGCAGCTCCCATTCATTCATTGCTATTAACCCATTGCAGCCCCCGAGCAATGACTCTGCAACTGTTGCGATGCCTCTTTTTTTTAGCTTTCCTAGATTACTTTGCCTTTACATTAATTTGTTGTTGTTGCTACTGCTTTTTTCCTTCTGTCTAGCGTCAGTTTTTGCTGCACGGACTGAGTGTGTGTGTTCGGTTGTTTGTGTGTGTAATTGCCAGCTATAATTTCATTGTCGGGTCATTCACATCGCTTTAATAACAATACAAAACGGGCATATGGATAAAAAGCGCAGCAGCAGCAGCAGCAGAACGTATGATTAACAATGTAAGGCAGTGGATGTAAAACTTGAAGGTGGATAAAATAAAAAAAAAATATATATATTTTAAAATCATTTATAGCCACACTTTGATAAAGAATTTTAAGTGATTTTGTGTTGATAATTTAATTATAGGTGAAACAATACCTAGATAGTATTTTAAAGACAGTTTATAAATATTAATCTTATGTTTTATGATTAATATAAAATCATTGCCAATAATTTAACACGTTTAAAACATTTTTGTGTCTTTATAATTGGCTATTATTCAACTATAAGTAGAACAATACCTAGATAGTATTTTAAGAATGCAATAAAGAATAACACATTTGTATATATATTAATCGTCTAGTTATATTCACATTTATTTGTATTAATATAATTTATTGAATTTAATTAGTGGCCAAAATAATGCTCTTCCTGCATTCTAAACTTCTAAGCCAAGGAAATTAATAGTTAAACAAATTAACTTTTATATATTATATTTCAAGCATTTATCTCGCTTTTGTGGAGGAAGCTTGATTTATAGTTATATTCGGCAAAAGCTTATCAAAACAAAGGAAATCCAATGACTGACTAAACTGACTACCTGTGTTAGTCATAGCAGAAAGCCAAGCTTAGGTGGTTTTTAGAGTTCTGAGTGGCAAGTAAAGAATAATCTTAATCGTGAGCTCAACCAGGCATAACTTCGGGGAAATGTAAGCACTAACTGTTCATAGTTATAATTTTGACACCATCTACAGAAATAATAGTAAAGGTAACCAAAATAAGAAGAAACTATTTCAATCGGTGATTAACTTAATCAACTTAATAAAGACGATTAAAATTATAACTTCCTTCTTTCAGTTGAAATTACTTTTAGTTCGAAAAGGACTTTCCCCCGAGATACGAATTTGACATTTAAAAGTTTCCATCACGTAATTCGAGGAAAAACGTGATCAAAAGGCTTAATATTTTGACTTATTAAAGAAAAATAATTTCTACGTGACCCATAATTATAAAGTGCTTATGTTTCTAAGTTGAATGGCTAAGGAAATGTTTAAATTTAAAGAAAATCACAAATATCATAACATTATAACCTAATACTATTTATATTTATTCCTATTTCACTCTCACTTTTCCCTCCATTTCCACTTGAGTTTATTTATTCTTGTCTAAGGTCAGGTTTTCATTGGCAACTTTCCATTCCACGAGAGTCATGTCTGACCTAGGCCAAAAGCCATAATAAAAAGATTATATAATCCCCACTGGCCTCGTGCTGCTGCTGTTGCCTCCCAACAAATTTCCACTTTCCGAGCAAAAGAAAGAAAAGAAAGTACGGGGAAAGGGGGGCACAGAAATGAGGCAGCCAAAAAGGTCAGCGTTTGGGCTTATGTGGGTTACGGGGCGTGGCCGACTGCGGCGGCAGCGGTGTTAATGGGTTACCACCAGTCTGTCTGGGTCACCTGGCGGGCGGACAGGTGGCGCGGTACAGCCGTGTGTGAGTCGACTGTCTCGACTGTCCACTTTTGCCTGCCTCAAATTATTTTTAGCAGCTCGCTTTTCGCTTTTCAATGTTTTCGCAACTTCAATTTCAAACAAAACGTACAGCACAAAAAAAAACCGAAACCAAAAAA